>JANRGW010014083.1:0-10153 GCA_024733675.1 Psilopsiagon aymara | reverse complement strand
ACTGTTCTTATCTCAACCTGTGGGAGTTGCATTCTTTCGATTCTGCTTCCCATCCCTCCAGGAGCAGAGGGAAGAAACAGAGGGGAGTGAGTGAACACACTGCTTGGCTGATTTACGGCTTAAACCACGACAACAGCTTTATTCATACAGCCACTGTTGTGGCAGGAATTGCCTTTAGTGATCTACACAAATATTCCTTCATGAAACAGATAGGTTTTTCAATGCTGCTTCCTGGTTCGATGTTCAAGCAGAAGTTCTTGGGAAGTTTGAAGCTGCTATTCCTTCATGAATAAGAAAATGTAATGAAGGGGAAAAATGATCACCCAAATAGATCAGTCGTTCTTCAATGTCAGCTTTAAAGCACTTGCTCAGCTGCCACACTAGCATTATGTTGCCTTGCCTTTCAGATAAGTCAAAACCCCTAATTCTAGTAAGAAAATCTTTAAGAAATTATGAATTTTCAGTCTAGGCTCTTGTCCAGATATTAGTACCATACCAGAAGTGACAATTTTCACGCTTCTAAACTAGACACAGAAGTTACACCAAGTGCCCTTCTGTGTTCCTTGCCTTGAAAGACTTTATTTAGAACTGAAATACCTCTGGGACCCCTATAATTCACTGTGAATAACATGAGCAACCCTTTATCTCAGGAAGCCAGCACAAAACTATAATGGCTTTCTAGAAGAATAGTTCCATCAAATTAATAGCTGGCTGGGACTCAAACTTCTATGGCTTGAGTGCAAGCTTGTTGTGAACCACAAAAATAAATGTCTCTTCTTTAAAAAAGGTTGCTAAGATACATGTCTGTATCCTATCCAAAACACTGTAAAAGTTTGATTCAATAGTGAAAAAAAACAACTAGTCCTTCATTTGTGATCAAGTTATAATAGTATTTCTAATAGCTATTATATTTAGTAATAGATATCTAGAGAATAGCTGTACTTAAAATCTACAGATGTACTAGATTAGACAAAATTAGTTCGACTGAGTTCTTGAGTTTTATAATATTGCTTAGAGTGATGAGGCCTTCTTACCCTTCACTTTACAGCAGAAACCAACATATACCTGCAGCACAGAAAACATGCACGAGGTACAGGATTTGTATAAAAAATTAGTACAAAGGAAAGCATGAAAACAGAACTAGATGTTTGTGTCATTTTAGCCACTGACCTTTCTCAGAAGTCCTTATACGTTTCTCATATTAGGGGACACCCTGCTTCAAATAACGTCTTATTGTTCACATGTTCCAGAATCATCATTCAGTTTTAAAGCCTCATATATGGTTGATATTCCATTGCACAGTTCTTTCTTATTTTTAAATTTTACAAACTTAATTGCTCCTATTGAATAAACATGAGTGTGTACTATGAATACCTTAGTGTAGCATTGAAACAGAACATATGTCAGTTTCTCTGGAAACAGGGAAAACTATTCTATCTGTTCTTTTTCAGTTAACCTCAATGAAAATTATTTGCATAAAATTTCTGATCTCATTATTGCATGAAAACAATAAAGCATGATGTTGCACCTCTTTAATCTTCAGGCTGAGAGGACTAGCAAAACTAACTGGGAATTCTTAAAATTCCACATTCATGTGTCAAAATTGTTTCCCCAGAACTATAGCTCAGCAACTGGTGAAACTTTGTATAAATAGTCCTAACTAGGCCTTTTTAAAATTCTTAAAAAGAAAAAAAAATAAATCAGATGCAGTTGGAAGGTTTCTATTAAGGAGACAAGTTGGACCTTAATGAAATTATACACTGCTAATAGTTTTAGCAGAAAAGCAAAATGTAATGGAAGGTGAGATATAACCCATGGTCAGTTCTTAGTATAATAAAAGCAATTGGTTTCTCTGACTTAAAAGAAATAGCATGTTCTTTGCTCAGTAATGCTAATCCTGGCAGTTGCTCCTGGCCATGTATCTCATATAATTTTGAAAGGTACAAAGACATGAAAAACTTCTCACATGAAACAGAACTCATGGATATTAAGATGACAGAGGGTGAAGTGAAGAGCGTGGGCTTTGAAGAAAGCAAGGCAATTTTCAAAGCAACTAACTTTTTATTCTTTTTCTGGAGTTACTCTGTCAAAGGCACTTAGCTCAGCTGTCATTTCTTCCTTACTAAAGCCATATGTTTCACAACCTAAATAGGCAGATCCATCTGTGTTATTGGTGGTGAATAGCAGCGGCTAGCTGCATACTCTGCATACAGATCATTCTGTTAGACGCAGGCTAAATTTTGATTTATAAAAAATAAACAACACAAAAAAACAACAACCAAAACTGCTGTTGTAAGTCATAGACAGTTTCAGGTTTCTAGTCCAAGAATTGAAAGGGATAAAATCATTTTTTCTTGCATGTAGAATTTGTTAAAAGCCATTATGAAAAAAGTTTTTTTTTTCCATGTAATTTCTTTAATACTTTCAAATTCAGAATAAGTCTGTTGCAATATTTACAGTGGCTTTAGAAAAGCTCACAGCTAAGTTATAAGTTATTACTCCATTCTATCATGCACAATAAGCTTTTATCTATTGGACCAGTTTAGTTTTAAATACCAGTAGGTAACAAAGTTTCAGTAGCATCCTCTGTCTCAGATCACCGTGTGAGTAACATTCAATAAGATATTTTAACTGGTAAAATATTTTATAAGGTGTATTACATGGGTTACATTTTGCAGAACCTGAGCCTTTCAGCCTTGGGAAGCAGAGGGACACACTGAAAGCATATTGAACCTGGTATAATTTCATGGAAAAAAAAGCTTGCTGTCACTTACAAACAAGTCTAGTGCTGTTAAAGAGCCTTAGTTGCATGATCCTCTTTAAAAAAGTCACCCCTGCTTAACTAGCAGCCCCACCAGTATTGGCATTTTTCTGTTACCATCACCATTCTTTACATTGCAGCAGACAGGTGTTCTCGTTCCAGCATACCAATTAGCACACTGATGATTTATTTTAAACAAAATAAAACCAGCTGTCTTTCATAACATCTTTCTGAAATGGCAGCACCTGGAGAGCCAGAGGAGATGGTATTTGAAGGCTGTCTGCATGGCATTCCTCTAGAGGATGATTGATTTTACCTTCAGAGGGCTTGGTAACTGGGTCTTGCCTAGCTAATGTAGAGGAGGTGAGTTCATGGAAGCACATCCATGATAAGGGTTACTCAACTCCTCATGTCTGCTCTTCAAACTTTTGAGCTAAAGCACAATGTGTCAGTGACCTGTGGGATGAGTGGCCTCAGTTAAAAGTTTTGAAACTGTATGTTTCTGGATTACTTCTGGCTGTTTCTTTTCATTCCCATATCCTCCCAAGTCCAGGGTAGGACTTTCTAACAAGTATTAAAGATAGTATACCTACTGCAGTAATATACCTGATCCAGATCTGTCATGAAGATTTATCTTCACCATCTGAAATATCACTCCAGAGGATTTGTGTCTTTAAAGTCATGTTCCTAAACCAAACTTTTCAGTACTTCATTGACTTATTTTCCTATTTTTTTTTTTTTTTTCCTTTCACCTTCTTATTTTTCTTGAGCTTGAAATAAGAAACCTATCCATAGCTCATCAAGGAGCAAAAACAGGCATGCTGGAGACATTACTTTTAAGAGGGAGTTTTGAATCTGCTAGAAATCTGCTCTAGACAGGCCAGCTCATTTGTGCTTATTACATAGCACAAAGAAAGGTTTTAAGATGTGGATGGGTACAACATTAAAAAGTTTTTCCAGTGTGGAACAGGAAAAACAGATGTAAAGAGACTATAATGAAACGCTAGGTAATCTGTCCAAAATTAAGTCCATCTTACTGATATCTATGGTACAATAGGCAAAATGCACAAGATGGCACTGTAGAGATTTCTCATCAACCTATCTCTAAAGTTTGTAAAGGTGTACACTGTTTATCTGAAGGCACTTCCTCCTATGCATAGAATGGCAAGGAGCCAGCCCTGGCCAATGATATTTGCTTCCAGTATATGACAAGCATGCTCAGTGGATGGATAACCTGCATGAATGATTATATAAAGTAACATATTCTGAATCTCGCTGATTTCTGCATGAATCATTTTCCATAGGAGGGTCTTCTGAAGCAAGGAATGTTTAATGCATGTGTTAGTGCTGTACACTTAATAGACAATATCTCATATTTGAATCCCAGGTGTTTTAAATGCATGGGGGTTTTGTTTTTTATTTTTTGTTTGTTTTGAGGTTTGGGGTTTTTTAATAGCACAGTAAGCAACATATAGGTAATGATATTCCAAATACATGTGTGTGGTTTTTTTGTTTGCTGTGTCAAAACAAATTTCAATGTCATATAACTGGAAACTCTCATTGGAGAATCTCTTAGCGGTTCCCATTCTGAGAGCCAACCCTTCTGAAAATTAGTAATTTCTGACTTGCTGTGTTAGTCTCTTTTAGCTGTTGTCAAATCACCATTTCAATATTTGAGTAATGTAGCTTTGTGAATTATCATGCATCATTCTTTAATTTGAAAATCTCTTCTCCTACCAAATTTTTCTTAAGCACCAAGAATGGACTGTAATAATAAGCATCAGAAATAATTGTATAGACAGAGTTTGTCCTTTTTGGGAATTTTATTTCCTTTACACCAAGTAAATATAAGTACATAGTTGTATTTGTTGGAAGAACTGATGTGGAAATTGTGCCTAAGCAGATAAGTCAAGGTATTTTTGGGGTGATATAGAAGTATATATTACACAAGAGGCTGATGGTTAATAGTGTAGGTGCTAGAAAACTGAATAATGTTTAGATAGATTCAAAAACTTTTGGAAGTCTTGATATTTCACAAAAATATTAAAAAATCAAGATAGTCTGAGAACTTCCATAATGGAAGTTCCAATAACAGCCTCTCCTGAAAAGGACATGTGATGGCATTTCAGCTCTGACCTTCCAATATGAAATCCAAACTAGGCGATGGAAAGGAATTCCTTATGTGGCATTTCAGACATCAGTAGATGCTCTTTGGCACTGAATGCGTTTGAATACTGCTGATAATTCGCATGCCAGGTACTATTTTACTGGGCTTCAGGAAATGGAATTATCTTGAACTGGAGGACAGTTGGTAAATTTTTAGTATCAATTCATTGTGTCAGTTTTTGTTTTGTAAATTTAGGATAAACCTATATTACCTCAAAGTAATTAGTTAATATTAGTAATACACTGCTTGAGAGAGTGTTTCTGATAATACTGCCATCTTTGTCCCACCACTGAGTTAGGTGGCTGATTTTATATATCTAGAACCTAATTAGGCTACTTCAGTAATTTTCCATAATAGATGGATTCCAGTTCTAGCTCTACAGCTAATAACTGACAGGCAAGGTTTTTTGAAGGGGATTGTGTTATTAAAGATTCAATTCAGATCACCATGTTTCATGTAAGCGAACTCAGAGAATGTGTTTCTTTATGTAGCTAACACTTATTTTAGAACTCCTGATCAATCACTATCTCAGGATTACCACTGTTTGTTTTACTTGTTTAAGTGAAGAGGTTTTGGAGAGTATGAATCACTATGGTTACAGTGAATGGCAAAGGACAATAGATCACCCTTGACAGCATTGTTTTCAATGATGTTTGAAATAGTGTCATAAATGTGAAAAGCAAAAAAGGGAAAAAAAAGAATGTTGCATTTGACACTTCTTTTGTTTCACTACTTGTCGAAAAATGCTGCACTAATTTCTATTAAGACTAAGTTAATTTCTGATCTTTGGGCACACCAGAAAAATGTGATTCTGGAAATTCAACAAAATTATAAGATATTGGAAGGGTTAAAATATTCTTACAGGGTATGGATCATGTTTTAGCAGACATAAAATCAGTGCCTAGACCTTTTCCCTAGGTCTGTTCCATTTTAAGGAGGACTTCATATTTGAAAACTAACTGCTTCCAATATAGATTCACTTTTTCAAGACATTTAGAAAATGAATGTAAACTTGTGTGACCTTTTCTATGACTTTTGCAAATAGAAGTGTATCAATGAAATTATTCAATATTACTGAATGTGATTTCTGCCACAAATTACTAACCAAATCCTGCTCATATGGAATATTAGAGAAAAAAATGAAACAGTTTCTGATCAATTTTGAACAAATTCAGAAGTTGTATTAAAACAGGGTCATCGTGTCATTGCATCTCTCTCACTAAAAACTTTTCCGTGCTTTAAAAACTCATGCTACAAAATTCTACAAGAGACCTTACTACTTGGGACACCATTTAACTCCCAGTCATATATTATGAAGGAAGGAGGAGAATTTTAATTATGTATTTTAAAAATGCAAGCTTTATACTTGGTCAGCCTCATTTTTTCACTCCATTTCTCTGTTCTAAGTAGACTTGCTCTTATTAACAATGGCTTTTCTTTGATTTACATTCACATTAGATGTGCTATTTAAAAAGCACAAATTCTGTGGGATTCTATCTGTTCTGTGATCTTCCTTGAGACTGATATTTCAAAGACTGGTTTCTCTTCCCAAGGCTTTCCCTCCCCCCAAGAAAGTACACGCTTTAGCATATATGCAGATGTTTAGGCCAAGTGTTCACTAATTTTTGAGATAAAATCATCAAAGGTAACTTGATCGATTACTTACATATATTTTATATTACTTTCACCATAACAAACAATTAACTTCTGAATAGAACTGTGAGAAATTACCTCATACCAAAAACAATAATGCAATTATCTAGTGCAAACAGAATGCAACAAAACCATGGCAAGCATATGCTTGTAGGCAGAGGGGCCAAAAGGTATGAGCTGCCTTTTCCAGCTGCTGTATTGTTATATCTGAGATCACAATTGAAAAAACAACTTCAGCTCTCCAGCCTGACAGTGAGAACTGGAGAAAGCTGGGTCTCAGCAAGGATCTATTTATGCTTATAATAGGCTCAGAAAACATATGGTCAGGCTGCATAGTATGAACAAAAAGCTTTGATGTGGCTTTTTTTTTTTTATTATTATTCTTTTCTTGCTAATTATGTCTTTTTCTTAGTATTATAGCAACCTGTCACATCCCACATTACTAATGATACACTGACTTCACAGGAATTGTTGTACAGGAACACATTCAGGTTGAACCCAAGCTACAAAGACTGGAAAAAGTTATGTACTCCTTCATCAGTTTAGCAGTTCAGGATTACCCACCCAAACTATCTTTGCAAAGAGTGGGCAGAATCTGAGACGAGTGGGATAATTATACAAGAGTTTATTGCTTTAAAATACTAAATTTGGAAGTTGAATGTTCTAGCCCAGCACTTCAGTTTTATTTGCTATTGTAATGGCAGGTCAACAGTAATGATAAAATCTCAATTGTTTGTGTAATACTGTCTGTGGTTTATAAGAAGTATCAATTGTGTTAGGCAGATAGAATGAAACTTAAGTATATATCAAGCAAATCCACAGCCCAAGCTAAATAGAACATCAAATTGGTGTTCTGGGAATTAAAATGGTGCTAAACATATAAATGATTTTCATCATTGTTGCATGAATGTAAATGTCGACACATATTTCTGAGATGACTTGAAGTTAATTCCTTTAGAAAACTGAATAGCTCATTCCTGATAGAGAAAATATATTATTTGACCAAAGATGAAACTTTTCATTCTGTTTTCTGTCCCTGTGTTTTAATTAAATTAAAAGAAATTGTGGAATGGAACTTCTCTCAAACAAATAAACAAAATCATTTTTTTTTAAAATGTTAGAATCAAACATTTTGAGGTTATCATTATCACCTGACCATTTTTTATTAGTATTATTTAAGCTGTCTTCTGAAAGGCTGCTTTTTTTGGAAAGCTTTGGCCAGTTGTGTCAATAAGCTGTATATTAAGCACATATTAGATGAGGAATGTCTATAGTCCTCCTCCTGAATGACAGAAAATGAAGCACGGACTTACCCTACATGTAGATGCTTTCAGACATGAACCTCACGTGGCTATGTGTCCTCCAGCTCCACCTTGCAATCTCAATGCAGGCACTCATCGTCACAAATAATGGTGCCAACTCATAGTATTTTATTAGAACACTAATCCCTGGGGTCACTGGGATCTCAGCTGAACCTTCAGAAAGAAGATAAATTTCCAGGAGTAATAATAGCAGACAAGAGATTGGAAATGTGACTCCAATGCAGAATAAAATTTCAGAAACTACAAGCCACAATTCCACAGTCCCGGTAGTGTTATCCAGAATCTGCTTTAAAGGGTAAACAACCCAAAATTTTCAATGTGTGAGTCCAGCAGCATTGCTAAAAGCAGTGCGTGCCAGGATGGTTGAAGGTTGTAGGAAATGTGGAATAGCAGGTGAAGGCAAAGAATGTGCCTTGTAGACATAAGGATGATGGACACCATACAGGCATAAGTATGATGTGCTCTGGCATATTAGGATATTTTGAGCAGCTCTAGAACAAGGTTTTTAGAAACGCAGAAGAGTTTCTTTGTCATTATGTTAGCAGGCATTGTAGACATAAGCTCCATGAGAAGTAATATACACCAAAAGTCAGATTTTACATGCAAATGTTGAGATATCATTGTTTGGGGATTTAAGTATGTGACACACATATTATAAATGAGTGTGAAACCAATGTATCTCAAACCAAGCAACCCATGTCTGTGAAAGCAAATGAAAGCATACTGCCTTGGGGTTTTTTTTTTTTTTTTTTTTTTGTAGATTTTAACATTTTAACTGATAAATAGCAACAGCTAAATGAAAAGTATTCTTCTGTATCTTACAGGGATAAAATATTAGAAAATGTTGTTGGAACTGGTTTTGCAGTTTTCCCTTACTTTTTCAATTCATTCCAAAATTATGCTAGCAGAAAATGTGTGTTCTGCTGTGTTCTGACAGAACTGAGGTTACCAGATGCTAATATGTAATACAACACACAGAAAGACAAACTTGCCTTTTTCGATGAAATTATTTTATCTAAAAATGTTAAGGAATTCTAAAATCCAGCCTATAATTCATAATGTTTCAGATTTGGGCAGTCTGTTTTCTATTCTATTATCGTTTCGCCTTACACAAAACTTCCCATAGGCTTCAGTCAGAAAACTTGTCCTAGTGGTGAAGTTCATCTGAATTGCACCCAGTTTTGATTATTTTTAGCTTTTGCATCACACACAGATTCTCATTTGAGATTTTTCATTGAAGTTCATAGATGAAATCAATATAAATCAAATCCGATCAAAGAAGTTGTTAGTTTCTTTAAAATGTGTACACAGTGTTCAACTTAAAAATTAAGTCTGGCAACAGAAAGCATTATCATTTTAATTAAAATTACTCTGTTAACAGATTGAAAGGTTGAACCTTGAAAACTTAGATGCTGCTTGCAAACTACCAATTTCCAACTCTGTAAAGTAAAAATTATAAGAATAAAAAATGAGAATAAATAAGACTAGAAATCTACTCATACTATTATATATTAATATACTGACATTTTTCAAATGAAAGCCATTCCTAGTTGCTAAATGACATTAAGTTCAGGGGATTCTAATCTGCTTTAGAGGAGTTTAAGTTTTCTACATCTTTTTATTTATTTATTTATTTGTGTGGGGTTTTTTTCTTTCTAATAAACTGCTATTTTGCAATGACAATATTTGTATAAAAACAGCTTTTATGCTTACTAGAAACCTGAGAGTATGTTGAAGGCTTACGCATTCCTCAGACTTATGCTGGCTTCAGAATATTCTAAGCTAAAGCAGTCAAGGTTATGATCATGCATTTGATGACTCAGAGCGCTGTATGTTTCTATCATTAGATGGTAGTTTTGGGGCTTTGTTTTGTTTTGTAGCGTAGCTGTTGTGAAAAAGGGCCTGAGGTTTACAGTAATCCGTAACATGTGTGACTTCTATTTACTAGATATTTGCCCTCCATGTTATGAAATACGAATTATTAGGTGTTTGGTAGTTTTGATTTGGCACTAGCACACAGTTTACATATGAAATAATTATTTTCACTTTCACCCTTCAGCAGAATTAGGCAAAGCCACTAGCAACAGAATTCAAACACAAGTTTTTCTATATCTTCTATTTCTGCTTCTGCATATGTCATGGGTTCAGCAGTAGCAGTCTTTTTTCCCCTTCCTGGTAGCTGGTGCAGCACTGTGTTTTTGACTTGTGGCCTGAGAACAGCGCTGATAACACCGATGTTTTTAGTTATGG
>JANRGW010014082.1:0-41198 GCA_024733675.1 Psilopsiagon aymara | reverse complement strand
GGCCAGACCAAAATGTACTAAGCAGTAACTAAAACATTGGTGTTATCAGCACTGCTCACAAGCCGAAAGTCCAAAGGAAAAAAAAACAACACAGCTCCACACTGACTACCAAGAAGGAGAAAAACGACTGCTACTGCCGAACCCAGGACATAAGGAGAAGAAGAAGAGAAGAGGCGGTGCAGAGGGGTTTTCAGTCCTGTAGGAATCTCTGCTTGGCACACTGGATACGTAAGAGCCCAAAGCTGTGCTCAGCTCCTGGTAGCTCAGCTGTAAGTCCCAGGATTTCTCTGGTTTCTGAGCCAATCCCTCAGCAGTTAGAGAAGGTACTGGACTGAGCTGGAGTTCTGCTAGCATATCTGATCTCATAAAAACCACTAAAAATCAGCTTAAAGCACTAGCTTCTTCCAAAAAAATGTGCCAACCTCAGTCTGGAGCTTCTGTTAAGTTAAAGCCAGAAATGCTGCTTCAAATGAAGCATAAAAGCCGGTTTGTTTTGCAAACGGTCTAACAATTGCTTTCTTCAGATAACTTCCAAAATCAAATCACCTATTAAAATAATATAATAATAATCCATTCCAAGATAAAATTCAGTGTCTAAAATGACACCAGGGACATCTACAGGAGTGTGGTTTAACTGGGGTAAAGCTGAGGTAAGCGACAGGTCAAAATCAATGGAAGCTGTCTGCAACCTTTGTGGGGAAAGATTACCGTCTTGGTGGGGAGAGAGATCGTGTTGCTGTTTTTATCAATAACAGTCTGGTTTATACCCTCTATCTTCTCTTTCCTAGGCCATCACCTCTGACAGCCGGGAGACTCAATACAACACCTAGGGTGAAGCTATGGTGAGACTGAATCATGTTATGGGGGCAGAAGCGTCGTCAGATCATGTCATTCTCTGTGAGAACGTGTAGATACTGTGGCCTTCACCCCAAAGCACTTACAGTCCAAGCCAGATTGCTTGTAAAGAGGAGGGTCCCAGTAAAGCAGGGACATCAATGCTATTTAAAATGTTGTGATTTATATCTCTATTTTTTCAACAAAGCCATTTTTTCTTTTATTGCATTTGGATGTAGAAGCGTGTGAAAACTCATAGATGATACAGTATGTGCAGGCTGCCCTTTCATGGGTGCTTCTGCAGGGGAATGTATTTTTTGTGCAATTAGCCAGGAGGATCAAGCCTTATGATGGGGCAGCTTGATCTGAACTGCTTTCTGCAGCTGGCCTACTCCAAAAGCACTAAGCTTTGCCGGAGCCTTTAGAGCCTCACTGGGCAACAGAAACAGCCTGCTGCCTGTGGCTGTGCACAGAGACCCTCTTCCTTCACAGGAGCTGATCCTGTTAACGCTCTGCAGAGCAAGTCTGAGCAGCATGAATTGAAGAGGAAATGCCAGTTCCAGCCCTCCCAGATGGCTCTCGGCTATTTTGTACACTAACTTTTTCAGCCTCTGGAGGTTTTGCATATTAATTCCTCCCATCCACAAACTCCTGGATTAGCACTGTGCTGCCAAGATCTTGGAAAGCCACCCGACTCGTGTGATTTGGGAGATGTGCGCTTTGCTGTGTTTATTGGGCTGCCTGCTCTGCTCTCCTGTTCTGGTAATCCTCTGGTCTCCTGCAGGTATTAACATGTACAAGAAAGCTTCGTCACAATAAACAATAGCCAAACATGCCACTTTTTTTCTGTCCATCAAAGATACCATCATACTTTCAAATCAGTCCCGGCAAAAATCAACAGTGGGGCTGCAGAAAGGTCAAAGGTTTGCTGGTTTAGCATTTCGTGGGAATATACACTTGTTTGGACTTGGCCCAAGAGCTTCATTTACCTGTTTGACAGGTAACAATTAGTGAGTAATAGCTCTGCCGGCTGGAATGCGGCTGCGAGGGCCAGCGGGCACTGGGTTACCTGGTGGGCAGGTGTGGGTGCAGAGCCCAGATAGGTATGTGCATGCACAGCATTCCTGGGAATCAGTTTTCCCTTAAAGATGCAGCGATGACTGCAGGGCACAAAAGGGCTGGGCTTAGCCCAGGCTCCAAGACGTTGAGCTGTTTGCAGGGTAAAGAAGTAAGGTAAATAGTGGAAGAGGAGCTGAGAAAGGGCTGTAAGGAGCAGCTGCCTCCTTTTTTTCCTTGCCCGGAGAGAGGAAAGATTTGATTCTTCCCTGAGAATCTCAGTAACGGAGAATCCAGTGGGATTGCAGGGTCCTGGGAGAGAAAAAAACAAGGGAAAAGCTGAGCTATGGTAGAGCTGATTTGAGGAGATCTGCACCTCTATAGAAAAGTTCTGCAGGCGGGTGGCCAGCACGCTCAGGAGCGGTCTGTAAGTCTTTGGTGTGCGTTGCTCCCCAGTGGCAGCCCAGCACAGGCACAGCAGCATAGAGCAGAGCCCAGCAGCACACTTGGCATGGTATAAATGTGAAGTGCGGAAAACCTGTACCAGTTGATTCAGAAACAGTTAAACAGCTTATGACTGCAGTTGACTGATCCCCTCAACTCTACCATCAGCAAGAACCAAGCCTCCTGAGTTTATCGAATAAAACCACTTTATCTGTGGCAAACGGCCCCATTTCCATCTGCTATAGCAGTCAGGAGAGATTCCTGCATCAGCCCCTCCCAACCTCAAGTCCCTAGGGGGAATCTGGTGTAAATAATGTAGTCAGGGACCTCGCAGGTGGTTTTAAGAAGTATGGTTTTGCTTTACCAGAGCAGATGACCCTTCTCTTTCAGGAACAGAAAGGTTTGCTCATTCTTGTCATATTTTATTTCTATTTACGAACAGGATTCTGTGTTTGTGTATTTCCACTTATGTGTTTCATACTTGACAATTGAGCTATTGTGTGGCTTTGGAGAAGCCACATCCTGCTTTCCTGATCTCTGTGCTTTCACCTGCAGAGTTGAAGTAGTGAGTCCCGTGATATTAACCATGAGAGACACGGATGCTAGTTACAAACATGTATGCTATTATAGATATATATTTGCTTACATCACACACTAATTTCTTTGAACCTTATTTCACTAAGATGATATTCTGTATTTTTAACAAAAATCATGTAGTTTTTACCTATAAATGGCTTCCCTGGCTGAAAGGACTTGGTGGCACTAGTACACTTTGGTGTACTTGTTGATGTCATTTAAGGAAGAAGAAATCCAAGTATAATTAGAGACCATTTTCCTTGATCTTAAAGGACTCAGCATCACTTTGAGTCATTAAACATTATTTGTACACTGTTATTTAGTATGACCTTCATTAAAAGGGAGTCTCTTTGCTCAACAGTGTATGGGCCAATAAATGGTCATTAAGCCTGACTAGTAGCTGACACAATAGTGAGCTTTATATTTATTCTCCCAAACTCCTCATGAGCTACAAGCAAGCATCAGAGAACCACAGACACATCTCTGCACTGGTGGCCAGACTGAAGCGAAAACACAACCATTCCTTAGAAAGTGCTGAGAAATAAGTGACAATCCCTTCCCTCAGCCACAGCTGCTTCATAAGAAGATGCAATTCTCTGTCCTGGGTTGGACAAGAGGCTTGTGCACTGCACTGTGCACCTCTGAGAGTTCCTGCCCTGGCCACTCTGGGAAGAAGTGAGCAGCATTCTTCCCATTCCAAGCATCTTCCCTTCCATGTCTCAGACTTCCTCAGCTGGAGCTTGGATCTACACCTCTAAGTCAACACTTTGTTTCATGGATCTGTCTGACCACCATTTGACCCCCTGTATACTTTTGACCTCCATATTGTTATGTGGCCTTGAGCCCCACAAGTTATGAGGTTCTTCAAATAATCATTTTGTTCCTTATAAACTACATTTCTGATTGTGGCATTTGGCATCTGTGGCACTGTGTGAAACAGCGGGCAAACTGTTACTTCTGTCTGCCATTTATTGCTGGCCATTACAGCACGCAGAGTCCTGCACATTTTGATGTGACTTTCTACCATGGCCATTTTGACCTTGTAACATTTCTGATCGCCTCCCCTTTGGGCATGGGGGACAGGACCTGCATGCAGTTTTCCAGATGTGGGGCACTTTATATTTACCAAGAGGTGTAATAATGCTTTCTGTCCCTTACATTCCTGATGTTGCTTCAGCCCTGCTGAGCATCAGAGCAACCTGAGCGTGCTGAGCAACAATTTCATCAGGCTTCATGGTCAAGATTGTGCTGCACAGTCATGCTGAGTATGCACAAATGCCTTGGAGTCAAGAGAAGAACTCTCCTCCCTCCTACAGCTTTCAGCACACCTCTGGGTTTTGTTTCCCTGTGTGGGCTTGATCACCCCTGATCACTCACTTGAAGTGAATTGGAAGAGTTCCCCTGATTCCAGCCAGACTGGAAGTCGCAGGAGCATCTTGTGTTCATGTCAAGGGGAGCCACATGGAGAACCTGAGCCATGGCTAGTGCTGAGTGACAGGCTCTTCTGGTCCTTCAGAATGGGAAATCTCACGCTCACAGGAAGACCAGACTCATTATTAAGGTAGAAGTGGAATGAAATGCAATACCAGTGGTGGTCTTGTGAGAAAGTGCTGCCTCACCTTTTGCTTTCCTAAGTGCTTTCTGTGGACATAAGGAATTCAGCCTTTCAGTTTGGTGCTGCTTTCCACTATATCAGTAGCCAGAACAGTTGCAAACATGCGAAGAAGTGTCAATTAAAGATGACTCAGGAACAAATGTGAGATAAAGACCAAATGCTTTTCTAAATGGACACCTGGAGGGATGAAGCTATGGAGATGATGGTTTGGGAGGCAGCCTCCCAACTTCAGAGGTGCAGCCAAGGCGATTAAACATGCCTTTTGGAAGCACACCCTGTTTTGAAGGGGCTTCCTGCCATCACCAAATAAAGCTTACAATGGATGACCCATTGCATGTTAAGAGGCAGGATGACTCCACCTGCTATTTGGGTTCGGTATGAAAGTCTGGCAGTACTTCAGGCTGAACATGGGGACTCTGGAGAGTATGACAAGGGCTCTGTTGTTCACTGGCAACTCAATGGAATCCACAAGGTAAAGTGCATCATAAAGGCATCTCAAGTAGTCTTTCACCACAGCAAAGGATATTCCAGGAGAGCAATGTGGGAAAAGGACAAACTCAAAAGAATTCACCATCACTCATTATTCCCAGGGAGCACCACACTGCAAAAGGAGGAACAGAAAACATGTGGCCTTGTTCCCTATGAAGTGTTTGTGTAGTTTTTTGTCCCGTAGTACTGAGTCACCAGATACAGAAAGGTCCCTCCCGGGATCCGTAACAACCCACAGTGGCCGTTGCCATTTCTAGCAGACCCTCTCACTCTGCAAAGGGTGCAGTAGCTGAATGGAGCAATGCTGGACACTTACAGGCTTCACCATCCTCCCAGCACATTGCAAACAGATTACTACACCCAGCAGCTCTTTATGAGCTTTTCTGGGCAGGTGAAAAGAGGAAATGGTTCAGACGATTTCATACAACCACAGGTGTGCCTGGTGTCACCTGCTTTTACCAGGGCAAGGATTCATGGAACACTGCATTGTGAGACCTTCAGCTCTTAATCACCAGACTTGATGTATTTGGGAAGAAGTTTTCCAAAATAGTTACCAGCCTGAGGCTGATAACCTAATATAAAGACATTTTTAGCCAGGATGGCTCTGTGCATGCGAGTGAGGATAGAGAAAACTATGCTATTTCATCCAGTTTTGTTGCTTTCATATTTACAAACAGTTCTGCCATTCCCATGTGTCAGATGAAGATGCTGAAAGATGTACAGCATCAGGAGAGGCAGAAGGAAAATAAAATATACTGCTTCACGAGCCTGCTTTAAAATCCCTTTGAAATCCACATTTGCTCAGCAGAAGTGTTGCTAGTGTCAGTGGCTGAATATGTGTGGGTTTCCATGCACACTGAGCACACGCCAGGCTACACATGGCCTAAGAGCAGATGCCTCTGCCCTTCCAGAGCTCTCCTGCTGCGAGGCCATCCTGAAGGCAGAAGACCCTGTGAAGACAGGTAGAGACCCAGCCTGAACAAGACCGGTGACTGTGGGTGACCTTCTGCCTCAGCAGCCATGTTTTCTGCCTTCTCTGGTGCTGTGCACAGAGATGTCAACGTTACTGGCACTAACTAAACTAGCAGGTGCTGTATCACTGCCGGAAAGCCACTTCCCAGATGCAAGCTGGACCATAGTCAGATGGTGTTTCAAATGACAGAATCAAAGAACAGCCCAGGTTGGAAGGAATCTTAAAAGACTGATCATCTGGTCCAACCTTTCAGAGGAAAGGGAGCCTGGATGAGATTTTCTAGCACCTGTTCAGCTGCATATTTAAAACCTGTAGTGATGACCCTACCACATCCCTGGGCAGGTTGTAGAACTAGACACTCTGGCTGAAACAACAAGAAACTGAAGAAGTGGAATAATAGTAAGTGGATGTGTGAGTGCTGTAGTGGTACAAGATGTGGGAGGTCATCAGTTGGAGCAGGCAGACAAGCAGAGAGGCCAGCTCGCTTTCCTTGCCAACACCATGGCAATGAGCAAAGCACTGCTGTACAGCTGCAGGAAGGCATCTCCAGCCAGACACAGCAGTGCTGAGGCTACTGCAGAAGTGAGTGGTGAGACCTCCTGGCCATGACCTGCCTCATCCTGCCCTAGGAGAGGTGTCCCAGACTTGTTCAGCACAAAAAGGAAAGGCTACGAGAAAATAATAACACCTCAAGGAAGTAAATACCAGGAAATAAACTCAATTTCAATTAAAGGGCAGTGTTATCATGGCAATAGGGTGCAAACAGACCTTGACATATTTGAGGCTGTAAAGAAAAGGTATCATCTAACCAGGTGAGAAGTGAATTACTGGAAGAAATCCCCAAGAGGAGCAGTGAGAATGAGGGCTGCAAGGGTTTGGGGTGCAGTTTGGTTGGGAGATCCTGCTAGCACCACGCAGAGCCAGGGCTCAGTGCAGCACAGGAGCCCTTCCAAACCACTTCAACAACTTCCGTTTTAGCATCTCCTAACTTTTGAGTTCTCAATGCTCTCCCAGGGCACTGAGAGGACCTTCATACTGGGTCTTCTACAGCTTTAGCTGTTTTATTTCAATGACTGAGGTAGCTCTCATATAGGCTATATGTACTAGCAATAGAAAAAGAGAAACAGAAAAAGGAAACTGTGCTTAACAAAGCTGATCTGCTGCCACCAAGGATTAAGTCCTGACATAAAGAACTTAATTTACCCAAGCCTGGTTGGGACAAAGCAAACAATGAACTGTTTGCCTGCAGCCCAGCTAGTGATGGCAAGCCTTCGCAGAAAATGAACTACAGCCATCACAGCTCAGGGGATTCTTTCTCTGACAGAGATAACAAAAGTTATGAAGGATGAGAATAATCACCCCTTGGATAGTCGCTGTAGTATATAGTCTCTCCTTCAGACTGGGGAAGATCATCATGAAGGAGTAATGCCTTCCCAAGGAATATTTTATGATGGAAGGATTTAGATTGTGAAGGATTTGGTCCTTCATGGGGCACACATTAACTCCTTTCAATTCTGTGAAATGAATGGCAAATACGAGTCCTCACACCCGAGCAAACACACAGATAGGTTCTTGTGCAACTCCACCCCCTGCGGCTGCTTTCTGCCAGTTTCCGCAATGACTTAATTCAAACAAAATCCCAGGACTGAGGCACTCCAGAACGCTGCAGTGTAACCTCAGCTTGAGCTTCCCTTTAAAGGGGCAGGTCCCTGGGTTTTCCTTCCAAGGCATGCGTGCTTATTAGCACCCCAGCTTGTCTAAGGGGAGCTAATGAGACCCACCTTATTCTGACCTTTGTAAGCCATGATAACAGCTGTGCTGCTAGGGACTGCTCTGGATGTGTCCTTCTTTGTAAGAAGAAAGGATTGGGGATTAGCACTGTCACCACGCTCACTTCTTCCCTCCTCTCCCCACTGCAAGCCTTGCACAAGCAGCACAGACAAACACAACCTTGGCATTGCACAAAGATAATATTCAATCCAATATTTTGCAAGTAGACCAGTAACTGAGAAAATTTTTTATATCACCACTGAACGTAGTAATAATGCTTTCCTTCTGTGAGCAGTGTATGTGACACTGTGTAAGAGTTTAAACCTGGATGACAAATATCTCAGAGTAGCAACTGTGAATAAGTGGTGATATTCCAGATCACCAAAATGGAAAGACAAGTTTACAAGTATTTCCAGTTCTGAAAACCACACCCTGTGCTTTGCTTTTCCTCCCTATCATCCCTCCAGCGTCTTCCAAGCATTTTTCACTGCGGCTTCTCTAGAAGCTGTCATGACACTTCCTACTCCATGAGTGCAGAAGTCCATGGATACCTTTCAGGATTTATCAGCAGGATTTGGAGCACTGCCCCAAGAACAGTGGGAAGACTGCTCTTGGTTCAGGCCCATGCCAGCATGAGCTTGCTGGCAAACGGTGCTGAATATAAGCCAGGAGAGAAATGCTTTCTCCCGTTAGGAGACCTGGTGGTTTCCATAAAATAACAGGTAACACCATTTTCCTCCCTTTATTTCAGCTTTTGACTTCATAAAGACAGGTCCATTATGACTATTTAGTACAAAAAAAAAAGATACACAGGGAAGTTTTATACAGTGCTGTCTTTGAATGGGAACATCGGATGCTCTGGAGTCTCAGTCACACAGATTTTTTTAAATGAAGACTCCCTTTGTCCTTCTCACAAAGGAAAAATAATTCATGTATGGGTTTTAAAAAGACATCACCATCCACTCTTGGAATATGACATTAAAATGCAACCTGAAATTACGTTTCAATTATTAAGCTAAAAATATCAACCTAAAATGATGGTGCTGAATAAAGGTGGAGCTGACCCAAGAACTAAGGCTGTGAATTTGGCCTATTCTTAAACTGCTGGAGTTGTGATCACTAAAGAAACTGAGCACAACTAAGTTTGGGCAGCAAGACAACTACACGACTGCAACCAGAAATGTATCTGTCTCTGTCCTATCCCATGCTTTCGCATCCCATCCTTGCCACTGGAGAGGAGCACAGGAGAAGCATGGCCTGCAGGAAGGCTCTTAGGACAGTAGGGCAGCTTTTTTTCCATTAGCAGCATAACAGTGACTCTACCTGTCGGGGGGGGGGCAGGGATGGTGAACTCCATGCTTTGCTTTTGGAGCCAGCAGAAAAAAGTCATCACCAAGTGCTTTGGGTAATATTCAGGGCTTCTGTCAACACCACCCAAATTACCAGAGTACTTACCATAGCGGCAAACCTTGGGAAATCACATCAAGTGTTTAGCAACCAGTGATCTCATACGGGTTTTTATTTGAGCAGCGCAGGATGAAAGCCTCCTATGAAGCCTGAGCAGACAACTGACATGTCCCAGCCTGTTCCCTTCAGTGGCTAAAAGAAGTCATGGCAGACACTGAAATAAAACCTCCCCACCATGTGCAATTATCTCTGAAGCTGCAGCAAGGATGATTGCCTCTATGGGCAGCCTTCACAGGCAGGAGTGATATTTGAGGACCTATGCAGCACTTTGGGTTTGGGAAGAAGCTTAATCTGGTCTTGGAATACCTCATTGCACTCACTTGAAAGAGAACACTTGCCCAGGATGTCCAACTTTTGAGGACAAGTGTTCTGCACAGGCTAGCCCATGCAGGAGACGGCAAACACTGTGAGGAGGAAAACCTGAGTGCGTTTCTTTACAGAGCCTTATTCTCCAAGCCCTTGTAAGCCTCCTTCTCTGTCACCCACCAAGCCCCAATGTCTATGCCAAGGCGGAGCTTGCAAGGGACAGTTATGTGACAAGAGTTATTAGGAAATAAACCAGGAGCATCTGATGTCACCAGACACCCCACAAAACATGCAATACAGGATTATCAGGTTCAGTCTCCATTCCAGAGCCAAGGGTAATGCAATGCTGCTGGTGAACACCTCCATGGTCAGCTCCTTCCCTTTCTCAGATGCTGCTGTGTCAATCCAGCCTCAGGACCTATGAACCAGAGAACAGTCTGATTCCATTTATCCCTAGCATATTGTGAAAACTCTGATGGTCTTTACAAATGCTCTCTGTGAAAGGCTGAATAAAGCAGAAAATCACCTTTCTACCCCTAATAAATGTCCTGCTAAGAACTGAAATAAGCTAAGAATGTGACTTCCAGATATTCATCCCCCCCCCCCAATTCACAGACTGAATTTTTGTTTCAAAAATGAATGTTTTTTTTTTCAGTGTGAGAATTTTCCCATCATGTCCTAGTGATTCACATCCTCAGTGAAATGTCAGATGGGTTTTGTATATAACCTGGTAGTAAATCGTTTCAAGCCTTCTTTCTCTTTCCCCAGGAGCATAGCCAGAGCTGTGAGGTACCCTGGGAGAAAGGACTGCTGTGCAGCAAGTTACAACTTCATGATAGTGTCAAAATCTACAAAAAGACCCAAATAATTAATGTTATGCCTGACACTTATTTACAAGTGCACAGAAGCAGCCTGAAAGCTGTAAAATCCCTCACCAGCCTTGTTTAAGCTCTCCCATGGACAGACATGGATAGCAGTCACTTTTATTACTGGCAGTGCAGGGACTGAGTGTTTTCGAGCTTGTTAAATAAGTTGGGACAGATCCACAGATGGTGTAAATCAAACTTTTGTAGTTACTCCAACATATCTGTGGGCACAGAGGGCTCTCTGGAGTCATTGCACAACCGGCGCCGCCTCAGGGAGCTCTTACATCAGGTGCAACCTCCATAAGCTGCAGACACACAGCCTCCTGCCGCCAATACAGCGCTCCCCACCTTGCATCCCCAGCAGAGTGGTGGAAGAAGGGGCTGAGCTGCTGTGAGCTCTGCCTGCCAGCCAGGCTGGGATTCCAGCCTTGCCTGGGGCTGGTCCCCAGCCCCATCTTGCTCTCCTGAAGTCTCCACTGGATCCCTTTGGCCAAACCTCACCCATTCCCATCCCCTCACTGCTGTGGTGCTATGTTTGTGATCATGAAAATGGCATCTGAATAGATTTAGCTGAAGGTGGAAAAAGGATAATTTTTAGGGGAATGCAAGAGTAAAGACTAATGGCTGGAATGAATTTCTCTCCACTGGGAAGGGGAGGAGGGGCCAGCTGCTGACACCATGTTGTGTTAGCATAACACTTCAGGATGACTAAATTGCTCAAGGTAAAAGGGTGGTGAAATTTGATTTGAGTTGCTGTCAACTGCAAAAATGCACTTATCACAGACTTCTCCCATGGTCATGGAAAGAGCATGTGCATCTAAGCTACCAGCAGCACCTGGTACAGCTCCTGCTCTGTCCAGTTCTCAGCCTCCCCGAGATGGGAGTGACATGGATATGATGCTCCAGCCACTGTCTCCTCTGGCCATGCTCGAGCCAGAGGCAACTGGAAACAGCCTGCAGTTGGGCTCTTATCTCCCATGGAGCAATGCAAATCATACAAGCCATCTCATGAAATGTTGTAAAAAGCACCTCTCAGCTCTTTCCCTCAATTTCTAAGGTTTAATTCTCTCTTTATGGGTATCTCTGCCGATATCACCCTCACCCTTGAAGAGCCATCAGTGTCACAACACTCAGAGATGCATCTCAGCAGCTCCAAGCTCAGCTGAGCTCTCCTAGAGATGCCACAGGAAGTGTTTGCTGTTGAAATGAGACTCCCCCACCAGTGCTCTAATGGGAAGGCCACTTCTTGTAGTCAAGAGAAGGCCCAGAGGGTCTGCCTCTGCAAACCCGTAAATGCCCAGTGACTGCAGCCCCAGCCTGTGGCAAGAGAAGCAGACTTGTTCTCTGTTTTCTGTTGAACAGCAGCATCACGGGTGACAGTTCTAGCTCTGCCAGTGCCATCTACTCATAAATTCAAATCAGAGTTTGACTCTGCATCTTTCCTCGTGGATTTCATCTCGCAGGTCACTCTTTCCCAGCAAGAGAGGGATGAGCAGTTACATGTCTAAACTTGCGGTCATCATTCTGCAGACAGTTATCAGACATGAAATGTGAAGTAGCTGCATCTGGTTAAAGAGGACTGTATACACAAGCCTCCTTTTTAGCTGCAGTGTTCTTCAGTCACGCCAAATGTGTGAACTCATGAATGATGCTCACATGAATAACCATCTAGAACAACTGGATGTTTTTCCCAGCTGTCTTACCCAGATCTGCCTCTGCCTTTGCTCCAGAAGCCTCATTTCCCCTTCTTCACAGTGTGAGCAGTGCCACTTAGCTTTGCCTGTATTTTAGGTGCCCACTGCGAGCGCCAGTGATTTCTCCAGTACAGAGCTGGTGAGAAATGCCACGGGTATTTATCTCAGGTTTTTCATCATGACATGCTTTTCAAATGTCCTTTTTTCCTTGCTTTCCTTGCTTGCACACAGCCCTAACCCCGGTGTTGATGGTCCAGGGCATGCTGGGTTTCTGGGTTTAATCTGGTTTGAAACACACCGACACTGCTCCGGCCTTTGCTCCCCATGTGTCGGCCTGGGGCACTGGAGGCTCCTTCACCCAGGTCCGTGCCTGCCTTTCACACATACTGCGATAGTTGTTAGCGGTACCCCGGGAGGGCTGGCGCTTGTTTGCAAAGCTCCTCTTGGCAAGGGGACGGGTGCTCGCAGCCGATGACAAACAACACAGGCCTCCCGACTGCAAAACCACCTTCCTTTGGACTCTGACGGAGCTGAGGAGAACTGCGGCTGCAGCGCGTTACGTGAAGTGGGTGAGCGTCAACCTCCCAGCTGCTGTGGGGGGCATCCCTACCCTTTCTCCTGCGCGCCATGGGACCATGTCATGCATTATGTCAAGTTAATCACCGGTGTTTGCATATCGGGATGCACAAACCTGCCAGGATTTGAAGTCTTCAGACATGTTTTTGGCACCAGGGAGCAAGGTGAGACCTCACATCCCACTGTGAAACTGACTCCCGTGAGCAAAGAGGCTTCCTAAGACCATGGTGCAGGGCGATGGGATGAGGCTGCCAGCAGCTCCGGTCTCTGGGCCACACGCTGCCTCACCCCGCACAGCGTGTGCCTTCTTAGGCAGCGCCTCAGCAGCGTTTGTGTGTCAGGGCTGCTCCGGAGATACTCCTGCCTTGCTTCGTGCCCCACACGATGGCTCCAGCCCTGTCCCTGCACCATTCACACACTCCAGCTCCTGCCCTGTCCCACTTGCTTGTTCCTAAAGCCCCACTGCACAGGGCGGGAGCTGCATGCTGCAGCATGGCGCCTGCTCCTCCTGCCCTTCCCCAGCTTCCCCACAGGTGGTGTCATTGGCGTTGGGGCCATCATGCCATGCCATGCCATGCCACGCCATACCATAACCTACCACACCTTAACACACACCACACCACACACCACACACTGTACCACACCATACCATACCATACCATACCACACCACACCATACCACACCACACCATACCATACCACACCATACCACACCACACCATACCATACCATACCATACCATACCACACCATACCATACCATACCCCTACAACAGCAGCCAGCCCCACAGTCAGCCGGAGGGCCTCCCTCTTTGTCTCCTGCTTGCTTCCAGCAGCACTCGCTGTGGGTTTTCCTCACAGTCTTTTGCACCAAAGGGCTTAATTCTGGCACAAGGCCTCAGGGGACAGATGGCCATGGCTGGGGTTTGCAATGGAGGAGGCATGGCATGGGTGTCCCTCTGGACGCTGCAGCTGCTGGCAAGGTGAAGGTCAGGGCATGGACTCAGCCGCCGGACACATAGGTGTTCAACAGGGTATTATTTCTTACTGCACACTCCTTGTGTGGATCTGAGCACTCCCTGTGCCAGAGCCCAGGCCTGGGCAGGAGAGAGCAGGAACGATGAGGTCACCCTTTTTTGGGGACAGGAGGGAACCTCACCATATGGACAGGAGCTATGCTCTCATCCCCAAGCCACAAAGCAGACACAGGCCTATTTTATTCACTAGTGGAGACACAGGCATCCCCAGCTTCCCATCTGATGCCAGTTTGTGTGTCCAGCCTGGATGCTCTGCCTCTTCCCAGTGCCAAGCTTCCTCCAAGCCACCAGTCCCACAGCCTGCCACAGCACTGGCCAATGTTCAGCTCATGTAGTGCCCGCCAGTGTCACCTGCTCCTCTCTGCTCCTGGCAGCTGTTTTAAGCTGAAACTGTCCTCTGGGTGTCTACTTCCAGTATGCACTTGAGACTCAGCCAGTGCTGGTGGAAAGGCTTAGCCATTCCCAAGAGGCGGCTCAGGCCAGGCACTGGAGTGCTCACCCGGGGAAGAGCACAAAGCTCACGGCTTTAACACCTTTCCCATGAGATGTGCTCGCATTGCTGCAGCAGCTTGACATGAGATAATGGGTCTCCCATGACTGTGCCACCCAGTCACGTTAAAAGCCATTTAAAGCAGCCCCCATCTCCAGAGCAGATGTGATTTCCTACGGGGTTTTGTGCTGCTGATGGCTGATCTGGTTTTCAGGAACAAGTAAGTGCCAACTGGTGGCTTTTCTTGTGGCAGGAGCATTTTGAAAACACCTATCCCATGCAGACCCTCTGGTAAATGATAAATTGCAACCTCCTGTGGCCGCTTTTCCATGATTTGGGATTTTCTTGTGCCTCTTGCCTCCCTCTGCTCCCTTATTTGTGTGAAACTAACTGAGAGTTAATTGGATGCGTGACATCCGATTGAGTCAGCCAGTAGCTTCACAGCTTAGCAGGGGATGACAGGCAGACAAACAACCAGACACAAGGACACACATGCCCGCACACGTATGCACACACACTCACATGTGACTGCATAAGCTGTTTCTCTTAGAAACCTGGCTCCATCGCAACGATATTCCACGTTTTTGGCCAGTGGTGGATGTTTGTCCAAGGCAGTGATCCTCAGCCAGGCCAGTGAGATGCCACCCAAGGGAAATGGGGCTGGTGCTTTCTTTTGCCCTTAAAAAAACCCCATCAACTTGTGAACTGTACTTCAAAGACTTCTTGGTGACAACACAAAGTGCTTTGCTCAGAAGTAAGGAAGTGGTAAGCCATTCGGCCTGGTGCCATGAGGACCCCTGCTCAGGCCACCCCAGGCTTTGCCTGGGCACCACCTGGGGAGGATGCTTTCGGCTTGAGCTGAGACTGTGAATGCATACTACACCCATGCTTGGGCCCTGGTCCTGACACTGCTCGGCTTCCATGCGCTGCTTTGTGCCTCTGTGTCTAAAGCTGTGACAGTGCTGTTTGGGATTTTTACAAAAGCAGTTACAAGAATATTTTCACTGATCTCTGTGGGGCACGTCTGTGCTTGGAACTGGAGCACTGGGACAGCCCAGAGGAAGGGCAATCCTGTGTGCAGAGCAGGGTTTAATTAGAGTGTCATAAATACAGCACAGGGCTACACACTAGGAATGGATGGGTCACCAGTACCAGTATGTGGGCATTCCTCACTTTTCCACTGGCTTCAGCAGGGGTCCTGTGGAAAGCAGATACATAGGCACCATTGAAAACGGACCCCTAATGAATGAAAGTGGGAGAAGCAGGGGAACCTGACTTCCACAGCCACCTAAATTTTGGGAGGAGGTGACAGAAAAATAGGGAAATTTGATTTTTTTATCATGCTGATAGTCTCATGAGTAACAGAAAAGGGTCTGCTGCCTATAGAGACTGTGCTTCCAAACAGGCTGCTTGCCGCTATAGCATTCAGTCCTGGTTCAAAAGATGACAGTTTTAATCCTTCTGCGAAACGCAAAGCTTCAGAAGTTAATTGAGATAGTCTGCAGCACCAAGGCACAACAGACCAGTTTTAAGATTCAGGTCTATCCTTATTATTGCACTCCTGCAGGACTGGTAATCACGGTTTGGCAATCCAGGGAGAGCACAGATAGTGACAGAGTTTGTAGGCACAAAAGGAGGTGACCTGGTCCCCAGCAGCTGCCTGCCTGCCTGCCTGTTCTGGGTTTCTGGCTATGCTGAAGCTCTGCAGACTCCCAGGCTTCTTAGCCTAGAGAAATGAAACCTCTGGCAAGAGCAAGGAAAGAAGTGAAGGCTGGCAAAGCACTCTCAAGGAGTTTGTGATTGCTTTGGTCTCACTATCACTGTGCAGAAAATCCTCAGCCAGCTTCACATGTGATGGATGGAGACTGCTATGGTTTAACCGCAGTGAACTGAGCCCCACACAGCCACTCACTCACTCACCCTGGTGGGATGGAGGAAAGAATCATCAGAGCAAACCAGAAAACTCATGGACTGAGATACAGGCAGTCCAACAGGGAAAGCAAAAGCCACGCACACAGGGAAAGCAAAATAAGGAATTCATTCACCACTTTCTATGGGCAAGCAAGTGTTCAGCCATTCCCAGGACAGCAGGGATCCACCACGTGTAACAGGTACTTGGGAAGACAAACACCATAACAAATGCCCCCCCTCTTCTTTTTCCCCCCACTTTACATGCTGAGCATTATGCTCTATTGTGTGGAATATCGCTTTGGTCAGTTGGAGTCGGCTGTCCTGGCTGTGTCCCCTCCCAGCTCCTTGTGCACCCTCAGCCTGCTCACTGGTGGGGTGAGGTGAGATGAGAAGCAGAAAAGGCCTCGTCCTCCACTGACTCAGGTGGTTCCTGGAATAGTAATTCCTGTAACACGCAACTCAAATCATGGATTACAACAGTTTAAAGATACATCCATTAAAATATCCACCCCTTATCCCTTTGAGCCAGGTTATAGGGTTTTAGATTGCAGTGAACTCCTCCCTTTGCTCCCAGCCTGGCTAACAACAAGAGGTTCCTGGAATCATAATTCCTGTAACACACAACTCAAATCATGGGTTAACACAATTTAAAGGTATACGCATGAAAATCTCCAGTCTTGGTCCCTTTGGACCAGACCATAACGTTCAACATTGCAAAGAACTCCTCCCCTGCCCCTGCTCCTGCTGGACTTCTTATCCACAGGCTGCAGTCCCTTTGGGGTGCACGTGCTCCAAGTAGAGCCTTATGTAGGAGCCACAGTCTCTTCAGGGGTGTACCTACTGGTGCACGGATGTACCCACAGCCACAGTCACTGAGGTGCACCTGCTCCAGCGTGGCCTTATCCATGGGCCTCAATGCCTACGGGGATGTAACTGCTCCAGTGTGGCCTTACCCACAGCCACAGTCTCCTCAATTAAACCTGCTCCACCATGGTCATGAATGCAGTCCCTCCAAGGGCGTACCTGCTCTGTTGTGGGCTTATCCATGGCCACATACTTTGAGGTGCTCCAGCATGACCACATGCACAGCCACTGATGCTTCAAGGTGTAGCTGCGGCATCATGGACTCATCATCCACAGCCACAGATGTTTCAAGGTGTACCTTCTCCAACATGGACTTACCCTTGGGCCACAATCTCTTCAGAGGTGCACCTGCTGTGGCACAGACATAATCATGGCCACAGATGCTTCGAGATGTACCTGCTCTGCTTTGGGCTTATTCGTAACCACAGACACTTCAGGATATCCTGTTCCTATGTGCACTCATCCGCAGGTCAGTCCTTTCGACTTGAGGTCACACTGGAGTTCCAGCCTGTCCAGCTCAATAGCACAGAAACAGGAATGATGCCCTGGCCATCTGCCCACCCAGACACATTACCATTGCTGTTAGCAAAATACTCCCAGGCACAGTACACTGAGATGATGAGCACCACAGCTCTACAGCAAGCAGAGAAAGCAAAAAGCAGCCACTAATTAGTTCTAGATCCTAATATACAGTAAGGCAAGCAAGCCCTATGACAAGCACAGAAGCATGTCAGTTAATAGCTAAACAGCAATAACAGCTATAAAATCGACCTACCACATTACAATCAGATCTCTCATTACCTCAACCCTTTGAGCCTCAGGCTCCATAAAGGACTGCCATGATTTAAACCCAGCCAGCAACTGAGCCCCACATAGCTGCTTGCTCACACCCCCTGATGGGATGGGGGAGAGGACTGGAAGGGTAAAACTGGGAAAACTCACGGACTGAGATAAAGACAGTTCAATAGGTAAAGCAAGAGCCACGTGCTCAAACAGAGCAAACATGGAATTCATTCACCACTTCCCATGGGCAGGCAGGTGTTCAGCCATTCCCAGGAACGCTGGGCTCTGCCACGCGTAACAGTTACTTGGGAAGACAAACACCATCACTCTGAACATCCCCCTCTTCCTTCTTATTTCCCCTGCTTTATATGCTGAGCATGACATAGTATGGCATGGAATATCCCTCTGGTCAGTTGGGGTCAGCTCCAGTACCATCTGCCCGAGCAATGACAAGTGCCCAAAGCTGTCTGCATCAGGCTACACCAGGAGCTGATCTCAACATGGCCTGTTGAGAAACAAGTCCAAACACTCCAGGATTTGCTCTCAGTCAGCCTCTAATTGCACAGTCCAGTAATCACCAGCTGATGGGATCTGAAATGCAGACCAAGCAACAGCTGAAGCAAGTGAGCGTTGCAGCAAAACCACAGAATCCACTCACGGACGTTACAAAGAATGAAGCAAAGCTCCTCACTGTGCCAGTACTGTGCGGCAGCGCTGGTTATTGTCAGAAGTGGAGTTGGAGGTGCTCATACTCCACAGAGGGCATTCACTGCTCATATGTGGTGAGGCACAAAGGATCCACTTTTAGTGTTAGCACTGATTACCTGCAGAGAAAGGCTTCTGCACCTGGCTTGTGTTCAGCTGTTGCAAAGATGCGAGGGCAGGAAACTTGAGCAAGCAGTCTCTGCTAATGCGCTTGCACATTTAGAATGCAGTGAAGCAAAACCACACTGGAGTCACAGCTGAACACACTTGATGGGGGAGACACTGATGTATTTCACCATATTTACATCAGCCTGGATCACCTGAAAGAGCATAAACAGCAAACAAAGGAGGAGGACAGAAAGACATTTCGTTTCATGAGGCTGTTAAAGAAAAGTGAGTGAGAAATGAAAAGGGCAAATAAAACATTAACACTTACTTTGCATCTCTGGCTGCCAGAGAACAGATAGTCTCTTAAGCAAGATTCTGATTGCTGAGAGCAGAATATGAGGAATTAATAAACTGGGAGATAAGATCAGGAATAGTTAATAAAAAGCCTGGGATCTGTAAAACCAGTAAAAGGTTTTATGCTGCATGCAGGCATGCTGAATAAAATGGGGAAATAAATTAGAGACGCTTTAGCAAACCTTTTCAGGAGTTCAAGAGAAATCCCTTGGGACTGGAAAATGCAACAGAAAGGGGGAGAGCAGCTTGAGGGCAAACCAAGGCTACATCTCATCAGTCTGCAAAGTCTTAAAGCTCTTTAAAAGATCACTTTGGAGAAATACACAGAAGAGCATAAGAGCATCTCAGTGAGTTGTTTGAATTTACTGAGGTTGTTACTGGCAGAGCAGAACAAAGCAGTGGCACACGCTGAGAATTTCTGAGGGGACAACTATTTTAAAAAGAGAAGATGAGAGAGGGGCCTGAGTAGAAACAAGACCTAAGCAAGAAGAGAAAACCTTGCTAAGACGTATCTGTCTCAATTGTTCTCTTGGCTTCAAACTCTGGACAACTTACGTTGCAAATCCAAGTGTTAATCATGAGTTTTGTAAAGCAGTTTTAAGTTATGCTAAAAATGGTAACACTGCATAAAACATCACAAAGACAACCATCCCCGCCCAGCCCTGGGTCACATGTAGAAATGTTAAGCTGACACTGCCTGTTAGATTTAGCTAAACAAAACTCCCTGCTCTTTGCCTGGATGACAGCACGGATGGTGCAAAGAAGATAGCAAGAGTCATACAACTGTGACAGCATAAACAATAGTGAAGCGATAGGCTTCGTATTGCTTTAATTAAAGTAGAAGTGGATTGTTAACAAATAAAAACAAAGCTAGCAAACTCTGACCACAGAAATATGAAAAGATATAGACAAAAGTTTTTACATAGAATCATAGAAGAGTTTGGGTTGGAAGGAACCTTCAAAGGTCACCTGGCCCAGCCCCCTGCAATGACCAGGGACACCTCCAACTAGATCAGGCTGCCCAGAACCACATCCAGCCTGGCCCCAAATGTCTCCAGGGATGGCTCACCCGCCACCTCTCTGGGCAACCTGTGCCAGTGTTTTACCACCATCATCGTGAAGAGTTTCTTCCTCACATTCAGCCTGAATCTCTCTCTTTTACAGAATCATAGAAAAAAACTTAGAAGATTAATTTTTAAAAGAGTTTCAATACTGGTCTAATATTTAACTAGGGGATAATATTTTGTCATTTCTATCTAAGCTATCCCACCTGGATCAATTCAGAGGAAGTGACACAAAGTTAATGTATCTCCAGTTTCTACTGCTTCATTTTCTATGCTCTGTGTAGTGTTTCAATTCCTTTAAAGCAAAGTGCTGCAGCTTATATTCTCAGTGTTGCAAAAATGCTTTGCAACTTCTTCTGTCTGTGCTAATATTTCAGAAGTAGCTAACTGGAGGATAAAAGTCTAATATCAATGTTGTAATGAATTGTCATTAGGCAGCAGCATCTTATAAAACAGGGATCAGAGTGACCTCATCCGTGTGCCCTGCTAATGATGCCATCCCACTGCACCAGTGTGCTGTGGCTGGCCAGACAGCCCTGCAGTTTGCTCAGGCAGTCCCCTGCTTGAAACATTAACTCAAATGCTGACACAAAAGCCAATGCAAGAACAGATGAGAAAAGGACTATGAAGAGGAAGCATCACAGGTGCTGTATCTGTGCATTTAAAAGACCAGCAGCAGTGTGCCCCTTGTGAGGGTGTGTAGCAGCGGAGCTGGCCAAAATCACCTTTCTCCTTGGCAGCAGCATCCTCAGGCTGGAAGGGCAGTGATGCAGCCATGCAATTGCAGCCAGGATGGTTGTAACTGTAGCACAGGGATATCAGGACATGGGGCAGGTAATGAGACAACCTCATGGCGCTCCACCTCAGAACCTGAAGTCAGAGGTGAAAAATTACAGTCAGCTTTGATCTTATTGGGATATGGGGTTGAATGACTTCCAGTACAAGGAACTACTACTGCAAGGATTGCATGGCAAGTGACCATCCATACTTCACTCTACATCCGCATCATTGGATATGCATGAAGAATTAATTTTTCAAGAGAATCCAGGAACATATAAAAAACAAACCTTTCCAAAGCTTTCAGGGATGCCACTGGAAAATCCTTTGACAGTTTTGATAGCTGCACAACACACACTAAGATAAAATACAGCAGTAAGCACTTATGAACCGGCATCCTCTTATACTCCTCTCTGCTTGTGCAGAAACCGGGAGAACTGTGGAGCACACTGGGACAGATCTGTGACCACACTGACCACGGGAATGCCAGGGCCCTTATGGGACACAATCACAGAGTTCGTGCAGCTGAGGCTGGTGGCCACCACTGGAGACTGTCCAACCCTAAGCCTTGCTCTTTCAGGGTCAGACAGAGCAGGCTGCTCACGGATGTGTCCAGTCAGGGTTTGAGTAACTCTAAGGGTGAGACTCCACAACTTCTGTGTGCAACCTGTATCTGTGTTGAACCACCTGCACAATACAAATGGGTTTTCTTGTCTACAGTCAGAATGTTCCGTATGTCTGTGTGTGCCACTGCCTTTGTCCTGTATCACAGCATATGTTCAGATGCGTACATTTTTCTACGCAAATCCAGTTATTCTCTATACACTGTGTAATGGAAAAAGCTGTTCCTTTGCACTGCTTTTTGCTTCACTGCAGTTAGGTATCTTAGCAGAACGCAAGGGTCACGTGCCATCCTGCTGAGGGAAGCCAGGTAGAAGAGAATAGCGTCAAGCCAGTAGGTGACAACTTCCACTGCATTCATGTGTGTCCAGTTTATTCATAACTGGAATTCTCCTAGATTTGGCAAAGTAACAGCAGACTCAACAGGATGTGTGTAGTTCCAGCATGGCCTGTCTCTGTTGGAAGAACTTGCTGAAATAATGTCTAGAGGTCTGTCTCGGGGGCATTCTGGGGAGGTAAATGTTATATCCTTATTGCTTTCTAGGTAAAAAGGGAGTTATGAAAGGCCTGTATTGGAACAGGTTCTTTATAGAGAAACAGAAATTGCAATCCCAATTTTGAAGTTCAGCCCCAAAGGGGGTCTGAAAACAAATTTCTGAAAGAAGCAAGGCAGCTTTTTATGGACACCTTCCACCTTCAGGGCTGCTGAATCCTCCTCCTACCTCTTAATCCCAAAGCAAACTGGCAGAGTGAGGAAAAGAGGTTTATTCAGAAACCAGAGGCCTGGGGATGCAGCACCTTCAGCATCACTTTCCTCCCGGTCCACAACAACAGCATGTGCAGAGGGCTCAGAGCAGGACAGACCCTCAATGTCTCTCTTCCATCCTCTAAGATGCTCCTCTGATGAGCTCCTTTTCTTCCCCATCCTGCTGTGCAGCTCCATGCCCTAAAAGTGGAGTGTGTCTCCCAGATCCCTACAAGCAAGCCCAACAAATGATGCTACAGTTCTGCATTTCTCTCCAAGCTGCCAATGCTCATGCATTGAGGAAGGAGCACATTCTGCTACAGCTCAGCCAGCTGGGGCTTCACAGAGCAAAATCAACCTGAAACTGCAGACAACAATTCTCAGACAGATCATGAAGCCTTCAACTCCAGAAGCAGTACAAGAGATAAGTGTTAATTTGTGGTTAACTCCTATTTATCTGGAACAGCACTGGAGGGTGGCTTGGCCTTTCCTGTAGCATAGCAGCTGGAACTGCCAAAAGAAAGAGGCATTAAAAGTTAATAAAAAAGTCTGAAACACGCTCATTAAAATACTTGGAAAACTTCACAGTTTGGCTTCATACCATGGAGCGAGTATGTGAGAACCTGACCGGGCTTGCCTGCCTCCCTTCCAGACCGCCTTGACTTAATGCTGCAGAAAAAAATCACCTGGCATCTGATGGGGTGCTGAAAAGCCCCTTCCATGTCAGAGGCTGTTGTAATTTGCCCTGGAAATGCATCTGAAGCACAGGAATGGAATGCACGAGCACAAGTCCAGAGCTCACCCAAGGGAAACACTGGGTGTTCTGCAGATCAGCGCATACAGACGGTATTTTATTGATTCTAACTCTCAACCCAAAGTCGCAGGGGCTGGTGACTGTTATCCTCTCTGGATCATCCACCCTCTGGATGGTTGGATGCTGCAGCTATTGCTCCCAGAGCAGGACCTCTCAATATCACACTGTCGAGCAGCCTGGCCATAGCTGGAGCCATTTCCAGGAAAATCTAGCCCTGTATTTGACCTCACTGTTCTATTTACTCACCACACTAATTGGGCCAGGTGGAAGGAAGGCCAACAAGACAGGCAGGATGGACTATTTGCATAGCTGTGAGCAGTTTCTATCTGATCGAGTGGAGTGGATTGAACCATAGGTGGATTGTGGGTCAAGAGGTTGTTTGAGTTTCACATTCATGGATGCACTCTCCACAGCCAGTGTTTTTGTTATGCCACTCCATAGCACTCTGCATTGGCTGCTAGGTCATGAACTGAGGCCTGGATCTTGAGCTGCTGAGGATCAGGAACCACTGTGGTTATGCATCCATGGGTACCCCGAGGACAAACCCTACTGTGGTTCACTGAAGGCTGCCCACTTTTTCTCTCAGCCATATGGTCTGCTCGAAGGTGTGAGCTTCGGTGGTGTTAGACACTGATTTATCAACAGCTGAAGCCACCTTTGATCTAGGGCTTAGTTCTAGGGTAAAATTTTAAAGACATGTGAAGTACCAGCTTGGGATTCTTTGCCTAATCCTTGTACCTCCTACTCCACCATTTCTCAGGGATGCATAGCCTTTGGCTAACATTCAACTAACACATTTGGGATTATCCTGCAGAACACTATGTTTATCCTGCTTCCTTCAAAGTGCAATGACTACCTTGGGACCAGCACATAGTATTGAGTTTTGCACACACTGTAGTTTCTATGGATGCAAGGTGCTGGACTTGGTGGCCTTTGGCCTTTTCCCTAGATGAGCTCTCTGGGTTTTAAGGTATAAGACATAGAGACTTCCTTACATTTTTTTTATGATAGGGCTTATTTTACTGAGGAATGTAACTTTTCCTTTTGCCTAGGCTGTATTACGAGTGTATGATTACACAGTGCTTCTTTAGCAGTGGACTGCTGTTCCCAGACAGGCTTTGGGAGCTTGCTGTAAAAGATCTGACCTGCATGTCCCGCACCCTGCAAAATCCCAAGGCAGGGCTATGAGGAGGCAAGTTCAGAACAGACAGGCTGTGCAGGGGTCAGTGGGATCCATGCAACACCATGGGTAAAGAAGACAGGAGGGAAAGGATTTTTAGCCTCACCATCCCTGTTCTCTGCACAAAAGGACTTCTGCTTGAAGAGCACCACAGTCCTGAGCAGCCAGCATCTTGCTTAGTTTGGGTGATTGAACCCAAAATCTCTGTGGAGGAAGCACACCTTAGCATCCTTACATGGCAATGACTGCTCTTAGGGCAGTCCTACCTGTAAACACTGCCACAGGCCTCTGAAGGCACACAGCACATAGTATCAGCTACGATCATTTCACAAGACATCCATAAAGAGGACAGATTCCTGGCAAAACCAAGAGCAACACCCAGCTTCTCCAGACGCCTTTGTCCTGTCCTCTTCTTACAGAGGAAGCTCCCTGAAGGACTTCTTGGTAGGAAAAGGCTGCTGCTGAAGGAATGGAAAGAAGCTCACACAGTGGAAGGTATGCAGCACATGCCTGCCTTCTACAACTTCTCTATTATCAGTAAAGAACAACGAAATAGCAGATGTATATCTGATGTGTTTACATGAAAGCTGCAGTATTTACTGATGCTTTTAAGGTCATATTTTACTTCAGCCAAGCATTGAAAAAAATGTGGAGAATATATTGGAGTTAGTCAGCTAAACACCCTTCCCTCCTGTGGATTGGGTAAGACAGATACAACATACTTTATCTGGGGGGCAGGTCAAGGAATTGGCAAGAGAGTCCAAAATCCACTGACTCAAGGTCACTCATCCACTCAAGGATTCCATGCTGGCTGAGCAGCGACCGTAAATCATCACATTTGACGCTAATTTGGTGGCCTATGTAAAGCATGAGTGAATTTGCACACAGTTCCCATGGGAGGAGCATCGTATCACAACTGCCAGCTACACAGGCAATAACTGGTCACTTCTATGGAGAGGCCCAGACTGCACTGGGCATGGAAAAGTAATTTTCCACCTAATTGCTGGGAGTTCTAGTGAAAGCATGTATATACATAGGAGTGAGGCCAAAGCTGTCACCTAAGCCCATGCTGATGGAGGTATAAATCCAAGAAATCGCAGTTGGCAAACACAGCAGGACATGCTCTAGGTCCTCCTGTCTATCACACCAAGTCCTAGCAGGGGATGTAAGGTGGCATTTCCTCTTGGCATCCTAACAATTCTATGGGAGCTATGTGGGCACCATCACTACGCTATTCCAATATGCCCCAGTGAGCAAGTAAGATGGAGTTCTACAAATGGGAAACAGCAAAAGCAATTTGCCTAAGTGTTTTTGGCAATCCATGGTTCAGACACAAGATATTGTTGAATATTCTTGAATAGAAGCTTAACGTCACATGCACTGAAACCCATCCTCAGCAAATGCACTCCCAGGCTCAGTAGTTAAAGCTCCCCACTCACTTGTTGGGGCGTGAAGAAATTATGTGTATGGCGAAGCTGTTCTCACAGTCAGCTCTGAGGTGAAAGGCCCTGGCTGGTGCGAGAGGCAGGGTACAACCAAACAGACCCTTCTCATCCAGCAGTTGTCCTGTTGCGGTGCTACTTGAAGCCTCCATGGGAAAGTCAGGAGAAAAAGCAGACAGCTCCTTTTAGTCCTTTGGAATGTGAAGTCTGAAGCCATTGTGCACTGTTGCATCCCAGTTATCATTCCAGGCTATCCACAACACATAAAAACTATGATGTGGTATGAGCTAGAGCAAAGTGTTTTGGGACCTACTACGGCAAAAATAGAAACCTCCTACGCTAAATGAAAGGAGTGCTCTGCATGCACTGAGACGTGTGAGAGAGGTTGCTTGTAAATATTCTCTGCATCTGCGTAGGAGTTGTATGGAGGAAGACCTCCAGCAGCAGAAAAAGGAGACAAATAGTACTTTATTTGGCTGAGCCTTGGGGGAGAAGGGTTTTAATATGTGCTAGAAGGAACTGGAGCTTGAAGTTACCAAACTGTGTCCTGGTGAACTTAAATAATAAAAGCCTGAGCTATGCAGTGCTGCCTTGCCCAGCTCCTGTTCCACGAGGAGGGTTTCAGGAAGGTCAAGAAGTACCCCTCAGCGTATCTTTCTTCACTGGCAGCTTTCAGTGCTTCTTAGCTAGAATCTCACAGAAAGGACTCACAGACTTACGTGTGGAACAAGCTTCCATTAGCTGGAAATGCTTTTCCCAGCTGACAGACTCCGTGAGATACTGGGAAATAATTAAGCTATGTGAACAATATTGCTGAGTTCTGCCCAGTCTGGGCTAATCCCCACTTCTCATGAGAGGACACGCTCACGGTGCTCATGCACGCACAGGGGAGCGCACGTGCACACACCCAGATGTGTGTGCATGGTAAGCGGTGCTGGTAGCACCTCCTCATTAGCAGCTGCTCCATGCTTCCTCCTGCACCGCTCCTTACACGCTGCCAGCCTCTGCCTCTTTCTCCTATGGCTCCAATTCTCCTATGCTGCCTCAGGCAGTTTCATTCACTTTCTGCTCACCTGGGGTTTATACCTTCAGCCAAAAAGGTTCAGGTGCTACCAAGAAAGGGTGCAGGGGTGGAGGTGGGGGAAGTTATTTACTTTCCTTTTTCCAAAATTGAATAAATGTGAGCAATTTTTTAATGTGATTTATGCAAATGTCATTTCTTACCCTTTTTCGTTTTTCTTCCCACCAATACTAGTCCTCGCGGCTTCCCCAGGGCCAGAAACCATGTGCCTGTCTCTGGGTTTTTTGACAAATAGTTCAATAATCCAATTTAACAATTTTCTTCTTTAAAATCAGACAAAATCCAATATCTTGGATAAAACACTTCAAACCAAGAGCCATACATTTGACAGGGAATAACTAACCAAAAATAGCATTATGAAGGAGGAATTTCAGGCATAGAATCATAGAATCATGGAACAGTTAGGGCTGGAAAGGACCTTAAGATCAAGTTCCAACCCCCCTGCCAGGGGAAGGGACACCTCACACTAAACCATGTTTATTCCAAAAGGATTTAGTGACCAATACCAGGCACATCATCTTAGAAAATGATTGAATATATATAAGCAAACAGTTTGTACCTATTACATGAGTTTGCTCTGTTAATTGCAGAAGCTTTCTAGCTTCAGCAGGTCTGAAAACTCATGAACATTAAATCTAAATTAACATCACCACGGCAAGCATCTTTGGTTATAATTCATCTTCATCTTGGCACAACATGGAGAGACCCAGGAGCTCGCAGAGGTGTACTGGCAGCTGTGCAAGCAGCTGGAGCAGAGCAATGGGAATATTCCCAGTTGTGTAGAGCAGGGTGGAAAACTGAACCCAGCTCTGGGAAGAAGGATCTCCACTTTGTTGATGTCCATCTACAACAGTTCTGCTGATACAAATAAACTGCCAGCTATGGGTGCGGCCTAAGCAGGCTCCCCATATAAAACAATGGAGCACATTGCTGGTGCAATCGTGTCATCGGAACTGGGGATTTGACAGGTTTGCTGGCAATCTGGGTCTTACTAACACCTGCAAGGACACAGTCATGCAGGATTTCTGCTATCCTAACTTCCCCTCCTACTTTGGTCTTTTGACACTGATTTCTGTCACACTTCTGGATCACCTGTTTGCCTCTGAGGTGGACTGAACTATGGGCCCTCCTGGTATCACAGGGGACACTGCCAAGGAAGCATGGGAATGTCCCCTGGGCTTCACTGGACTAACGTCTGCAATTTAACTACAACAGTATCTTCCCAGTGGTCTCTCCAGAAGCGGAAGCAAGATCATCTTTGAAACTATAACGTCCTATACTGTAGACACATAAAATTAGTATATCTACATTTGAACCTAGACACCTAAATGTTCAGCACGTGAAGACTGGAAGGGGCTTTGAGCAACCTGATCTTGTGAAAGTAGGGGAGTTTGACTAGATGACCTTTAGACATCCCCTCCAACCCAACCGTTCTGTGAAACTATGATTCTATGACCTCCTCCCCACCCGTGTGCTCATTTTGGATGCCTATACACATAAATACATGTGCATGCACATATATGTGTGCAAGGATACAGGCATACACTGGCAAAAATGAGACTTCAGAAGCACCGGCACAAACGTGCAAGTATTGGTATGAAAAAATACATAGCATGTTCTTTTTCCTGCTTCTTCAATGCAGTGTTACTGCTGGTATGACATGCCAGTATCCATCAGGTCATGCTCAGCCCTGCATATGAACACAGGCACCCTGGAAACAGCCCTGGCTGAAGACTGGATAGGATTTATGAATCAATGGCCATGTGGCTCCTTCAGTGGCACTAAAGCAGGAGATGCATCATTTCCTCCTTGCTGCTGTGATATTCCCAGAGACTTGGGTGTTTCAGGAAGGGAGTATTTCTCAAATTGACTCAAGGCCAGCTGTATGCTTTGATTGCTTGACATTTCACATCTTCAAAACATGTCAAATTGGAAATAACAAGAAGCTCACAAAGAACTAGAAGATGCATGGCAAGAAGGGACCTCTGCCCTGAGCCCTGATGTCAGTTCAGTTATTATAGGTAAATACATAATACAAACGCTAGTAAACAAGCCAAGTACCATTTAAAACATGTTAGGTTGCTCACCACATACTGTTAGAAGTCTATGGGGCATCATATCTGCTAATCTGCTGTCTTGATTTATCCGTGGTCAGCTCTGTCTTTTACCTTTGGTCTTACCTCACCTCTGCCCAGAATGAAATGCTCACACTCTTTGATGGGCAGCAGTTACATCCCCCCCTTCACCTCATCCTGCTAGCTGAAACAAGCCTGACTCTTGACTCTCCTGTTACCACAGGGACTTTTCCACTCCCTGCTCAAGCATGATGCCCTTCTCTGCACCTTCGACAAATCCCTTATGAATACAGGTGAACACAGCTTGCCAAACACTCAAACGAGTCCTGGATCAGGGCATTAAACCTGTCCTTTCTCTGCTGGTCAGCCTTACATTCTATATGCAATAGAACTATGCTTCCTGTATAACAGTGGCTTCTACTCATGCTGTGACTAACTAATGCAGCATGATGCAGCTTGTGCACCAGCTCCAGCATAGCACACTCCCACTCAGCCAGTCGCCTTCTTCCCATGGCTGTTTCTATAGCAAATGGTGCCCAAGAACTGAACACCTTCACCCTTCCAGAAGCCAGCTTAGAGCCTACAGTTCTTGCTCCACCCCTGTGCATTGGAGAAGGATTTGGGAAAACGCGTTATCTTCTTGCAGTGCCTGGCTAGAGTTTCTGCCTCATTACTGGGGGGAAAAGGAACATCCAACAGAAGCTGGAGCTGCTGCCATGTCCAGTCATGGGGAAAAGGAGTGCTCTCAGGGCAGCCTGTCCTCTTGCAAGTCTGTTTGTGCAAGGGATGACATAGTGCGGTCACAAAAGCCTGAGCCACAGCTGTTACTGCCACAGTCTATGAAGCAAGGGAAGGACAAAGTGTTCCAAGTTTTGATCACAGCTGAGTTTGAACTGCCTTGGACTAATACATGCATAGACCTTCCCCACCCCTCTATTTCCAGCTGAAAAACATCTATATGGCTGATGGCAGAGCTTCCTGTTAGAAGTTCTCAGATCAGGCCCTATGCTCTGCACTATTATGTTTAACCTCTTTTGCACTACTACCCTCCACTGCTCATTGCTCAAACCAACAAGATTTCTGTGGGTAGCATCTCATGTGCCCCATTACTGGAAGTACTGATCACTGTGTCATCAGTTAATGCAACCATCTCCTTTTGAATTAAAATTTGTGTTTCTCCAGTGTAAGAAATAACTTCTCAGGTTTATTTCAACTTGTTAGTTCAAACCAGCTTGCCTGCCCTGTCTGAAAAGGTCAATTTTCTTAAAAAAGAAAGGCACCATGTTAATTTGGTGTGATCTACCTCAAGCAAATTCATGTTGTGTTCCACTCCATTTCCAGTTATCACTTGTCTCTCCTTTGGCATGGTTTTTGTATCTAGCTGATCCACATATCTAATCTGAGAGGAGAAGGAATAAAAGGAGAAGGAAGCTGGTGCTTACCTCCCCTCTGTACTCTGCTGTGTGTCTGTGACACTGCAGCTTCTGGAGTCCAGGCAGGCAGCCTAAAACAGAAGGAACAAAACAAGGAGTCATGAGCTCTCCCAAGCAGCTCTCCTATGGAGCATGGGCTGCACATCCTTCCTGATAGAACCTGTTGCCTCATGAAACTTGGAGCCTGAGGGGCTCAGCCAAGTATCTTAGAGATGAAAAGCTAGCAGTTATTAAAAGACAATTAAAAGGATTATCTTTCCTCATATTCCATAAGCTGTTCTCTAGCTGGGCCAGGAGGACATGAACTCCTTGGTTGAAGAGCTCTTCATTCAGTGCACAACCTAGGTTTAACATTTTCTGCACTGTTTGATCACTGACACAGAGAAGATACCACTGCAGATGAAGCACTTCATCAGGAAAATGGCTGCATCTTCATTATAACCTCCATGGTGCGACTCCATTGCAGAGCCACACCGCTACTGGGAGTGTGGGGGTGCACAGGTATGGTTTGCTTTCCACATACTGCATTTGGAACCACACAGTGTGGGAAAGATCTTGTGCAAACTCCATGCCAAGCAAGAGTGTGCCTGCGTGGCATGGGTGCTGGGTTCAGTGAGTAAGGAGGCTCTGTAGCAACATGTTGATGCTTAGGAAAAGGATAGTGTCTATTGATTAGGGCATGTAGTCAGATGAGCTGCAGACACGGAGCAGGGTTTAAGGATCTGCAGCTCTCTGGGAGTGGGTTGCTTGGGAGATCACAGCTGGCAGATGCAGCTCTGTGTAGCCAGCTTGCACAGAGGCGCAGCACCTCACCAAGGAAGACGCTCCTCACTCTGCCACGCAGGCACACAGGCATGCATTGCACCAGCAGCATGGGGAGCTCACACGATGCAGGTGCCGGCAGGCAGTGTACCTCCAGCTTTCTTTGTGCTGGAAGAGCCTGGGTTGGGTGCTCCACAAAGGATGCAGCCCAGATAACCAAATCCCATATGCCCCACAAGGTGGGCAGTGGGGTAGGAGAAAGAAATCATCACTACCTGTGTTTCCCAAAAGCCACAACAGTGCAGCAGTGTGCCCAGTCTTCTAGGCACAGCGCAGGCCTCAATCTCCTATGGCCCTTTCTCTTCGCCAAAATGAAAGCTTTGTGCTGGCTGCTAGCCTGTTCCCCTCTTCAGCAAGCCAGTGATGCTGAAAGGAGGGTGCAAGGAGGTCTTGTGGTACAGCATGAGATCTGTTCTCCAGCAGACACAAGATTCTATGACCTGCCTCTGCCTCCTTCATGCGTGCAGCCACTTGGGGAAGCACTGCTTTGTGTGCAGATGGATGCCAATGTTGCGCTGAGCACTGCCTCTGGCACTTGCCCCTTGCTGCCCAACACGGCAGCAGCAGCCGCCTCTCTGCTGGGTTGCGTGTACCCAGCTCTCCCACCAGCTGCTGACACGTAAATTTGGAGGTAAGGCGATGAGCCTGCTTCCAGGCACCTCCTGGCTGCTGCTGGAGCCCTGTCCCCTCTAGGAAGCGGACCCAGGAGCAGTGCAATGGCATCTTTTCACAGAATCATAGAATCACAGCATGATTTGGGTTGGAAGGGACCTTAAAGCTCATCCAGTTCCAACCCCGTATCACGGGAAGGGACACCTTCTGCTGGACCAGGTTGCTCCAAGCCCCTTCCAACCTGGGCCTTGAACACTGCCGGGGATGGGACAGCCACAGCTTCTCTGGGCAACCTGTGCCAGTGTCTCACCACCCTTTCAGTACTTTTTCCTAATATCTAATCTAAAATTACTCACTTTCAGTTTAAAGCCATTCTCCCTTGTCCCTATCCCTTGTAAAAAGTCCCTCTCCAGCTTTCTTATAGCTCTCTTTAGGCACTGGAAGGCTGTTCTAAGGTCTCCCCAGGAGCCTTCTCTTCCCCAGGCTGGACAAGCACAGCTCTCTCAGCCTGTCTTCACAGGAGACATTCTCCAGCCCACATATCGTACATTTCTTAGTCTCAAGCTATGTGTGTATTCTGTTGATCACAATGCCCTTTCCCAGGGGCATATAGTGGAACTCAATATGCCTGGGAAGGGCAGTTTAAGACTGCTTAGTCCTTCAAAACCACTCCATGTGTATTCATCCAGCTGTTGTTTCCTAAACTGATGGCACTTTCTATGACTGCAAACCCTTCCAACATTCAGTGAAAACCAACAATAGCAGAAAAACCCAACAATTCTCATTTAATCTTTTTATGAGCTTGACAACTATTACAAAAGAGAGTAGAACCTTTGAGCACTTTTGATATTGGATAATTGCAAACCTTTTATTTAGAAAGCAAATTTAAAACATGTTCAGAATACTTTCCTTCCTGCAGTGAAATTAATATACCGGCTCCCTCCCGGCCAAGTGATAAATGTAAAAGTGATTTTCCCCAAATACTGTTTCTTCTGTTGCAGTTTGTTAAGTAAAGCCAATACATCACTTATGGTGTTCTCTTCAGATAATGTCAAACCATAATGAGGCAGAACATGCAGACTTCAAATAGGGTGGGAAAACAATACTAGGAGAGCTTATAATAAAACAATTGGCTCAGGGTTTCTTTTAACAACATTTATCTTTAAAGAACTGCACTGAAAACCACCTGAGTTTACCAGCTTTTAAATGAAACAATGAACAGTCCCCAAATGGCTGACATTCTGACTATGACTTTTAGAAAAAGAACATAAATATGCATTCAGCTCTATAAAGGTTCATCTAAAATATCTTGAGAGCTCCCTCACTTTATTTCAATTAGTTCCAGTCCCTTGGCAACCAGGACTTAGTCACTGCATATAAACTATGACTCCTAGGTCCTAGATCTGTAAAAGGATCTTGCCCCAGAAGATACCGCATATGGCAGCAAGGAACAGTTGTGTTTTACTCAACATTTTCGCAGCTTGGCATTTCAGAGAAAAAAGGACTCATTAAACACCTTGTTAATATGCTGAGAATGACCTTGCAAAGAGAACAGAGCATGAGAATAAAGTTATCACAAAACTTGTATTTATGTATGTAAGCCTGGGTAGATTGAAAAAGGATGGAAAACAGCGTGGAGTGTCCAAAGTCACCATCCACCTGCCTCTGGCTTTGCCCTGGCAAGCTGTCCAGCTGCCTTCTGGTGTAACAAAGAGTTTTATGGCCAGACCTTACCTCTGTAAGAAGGCTGGTGTTACATGATGGTCACCCTGCATGCTTGGCTTCAACTTGTGGCCTTTGTTTCAGCTGGTGATCCCCAGTCTGTGCTGACCACAGCAGAAGTTTCTCCCAGTCCAGGATTTGGTGTAATGGACCAAATCATGTTTTAATTCAAAATGACTGAAAAATGGAATCCAGCATCTGGAGAAAACACCTTGGGAGAAGTAAACATGGCTGCAGCCTGAGGCCAATCAGATCACTCTAGCTTGAGTGTTCCACTGTTTGATGAGAGAACATGCCCTTTCCTGAGGACTTAACACAGATGAAACCTTTAGAGACCAGATTCTCAGATGGCATAATTTCATTAATTGAACCAGGTAGGTTCTAATCTCTGGTTGCTGCAAGCTGCATCTGGGATACTTCTCCTAATCTCTGCTGCATGAGCTAGCATCCTTCTGTCTGACGTCTGATAACCACAGAACAGTGTTTTTTCCCCTAGATATGATTTTCTATCTGATCAAAAGGACCCTAAGAAAGACCTGGCAGAAGCCTCAGGAAATCAGCTATCCCACCATCTACCATGCACCAAGATGGGCTGTACTTGCACTGCAGACTTGTTACATATCTACAGATACCACAAGTGGTTTGTTTTTAATGACCAAACAATTTCATCCAGAGCAAGACAAAAAGAAAAGGGAATCTGAATCCCTACAGGTTTAGAGGCAGCTTCTCACCAAGATCCCACCTAGACATTAAAATGGGATTGGGCTAGGCAGTAGCCAGGAACTCAAACTGCAAATGCAGGAATCCACCAGCAGCATTTTTTCACACATTCATAAGCAAGGGTAGCAAACAGGCTCTGTCTGCTGGCATCAGCTTCCATACTGAAAGCTTGGAAGACATCCTGTGTGGTTGGGGGAAAGGGGCAAAGGATTATTTGGGTTCAGATGATGTACACAGACTGAGGACTCAACAGCACTCTGAAGCTGTGGGCCCCTGTGCCCTCTACATAGGAGTTAAATGATCGTTCTCCATTCTTGTGCATGCTGTAAGTTGTTTCTCCAGCTATCACACAGCTGTCATTTAGCTCTCTCGAGACCTTTTTTCTTAATGTGGCACTATGTTCCTGATGGATTCATTCAATGATTTATCAAGCACAAACTAGCTAGAAGCATAAGCCTGAGACTTATGAAAGATCGTTTCAAGTAAAACTCGTGAAACCAAATTACTGAATGCAAAAAGCCCTCCAGGGAGAGTGCTTCTCTGCAGAAGAAAATAATTGCCATTTTTCATTTGTTCCACCAACACTTTCATCTTATGCTCAGCTGCAGTTTGCACACCTAAACCAATACAAAGACCAAGTGTTCCAACTATCTCACGCACCTTTGCGGTAACACACCCACAGCTGAAATACAGAATCCAGGATGCTGACAGAACCAGTATCAGAGAAACAAGAGACAAAAAAGACCTTGCTATCAGAACCACCAACCATATGCTTATTAATTTAAGATCAGCAAATCACCCTTTAGTAATTTCCAGTTTAATCTAATCTTGCTTGCTTTTTAACACCCAATTAAAAAGACAGATACCACAGTGAGCAGGGTAAGTCAACCAACTTGCAGCAGCACCAAATGCATAAACACATCCGCAAATCTGAATGGGGAATAACACCTGACAGAAGTTCTCAAGAAGGTGATGTTATCTGTCACTTCTGTTGGAGCCTTCCTGTAACTTACATCAGGATAGAGAGCGTGTACAGACTTGGGCACTGTCCCAACACATACAAGAGCACAAGCCATGACCAAAAAATGTAGTCACATTTTTCTGGAGCACCCTCAGGGAGATGGTATTGTGTGCTCTTCTCTGCTCTAAGGACCTGGTAGAGAGATTCAGGTGGAATTGGTGTCCTTCAGGATTTCTTCAGCTCAAACCTGGACACAGCAAGTGAGGTACAGCCTACTGAGGCTCACTTTGAGGGCCTGGATCTGGACATTTGTGTGAGCATGTGCAGGCTTGTCTATGGAAGGGGGAAGGCAAATAAAGTTAGAAACCAACATAATGTCTCAAGGCATTCATTATTTTTTCCTGCAATTACACAAAGTCTACACCATTAATTAAAATTAAACTAACTCTAGACCTCTGACCCATGTAAGGACAGTCAACAGCTGCCTGATGAGGTAATATCAGAACAGATGGGAGGTTTCTGTTCTCCAAAGGGTCAGTTGTCAGATGAAGATCTCAGCTGAACCACCACTGTGTATTACTTGGAAAGCAGCGTACTCCTCACTTAGTGCTGTAGAAATACAATGAATATTACCACAGTAGCTCATAAAAACCTTCAGGGCACAGCTAGAGTCCAGGCCCCTGTTCCTGCTGGGTGACAACAGTGCCCCACAAAGAGAGGCTCTGACTCTGCACCTCTGTCATCATGAGAAGACTGCACAGCAGGACAGGAGCATGTGGAAAGGTTGAGAAGTCACCATTCAGCTCCCACCACAGGCAGTACATCCCCTAGAGCATGTGTTCCCCGGGCCACCACAGTAATTGGTAGCATCAGTTAGGTGGGGCTCTCACAGAGTCAGTGGAGTGAACAGGGTATCTCCACAGGTGATGCCATGCTCCCATGCACTGAGCAAGGATTACAAGGCACAGCTTGAGATCCTGACCTTCTCCTCCTTCCTTTTTGCACTTTGCTCTCTTGAAATTCAAACAGTCTTTTCCTAAAGCAGACACTTGGTTGAGCTGAGCTCTACTTTTCCCAAAACAGCCAAGGAGAAGGCAGAGAGGACCCTCAACCCATTATGTGCCAATTCAGTGACTGGAGAGCACTTGCTCACAAAATGGAAGACTACCTCTCAGCCCCCTTCCTCAGCATGATCATAATCCAGGTTTTCTTCCACCCACCTATGTATATCCTCAGGCTTTTTCTCTTCCTGCTCCAGATCTGCTTTCCTGTCTGAGCCCAGCTCTGCTTTTGCCACCCCCAGTCCTGGTGGTTAGAGAATACAAATCATAATGAAAACTGTGGGCTTGAATGCCTTCAGGCTGAAAAGAGCATTGGATCCAGGTGCTTCCCAATGCTGAGCAAGACTGACAGCCATTATGGTTATTCCCAATGGGAAGCAGTAGTGCCACCAAAAAGGGTTACATTCTTATGACAGCAGCTACAGTGCTTTGTGAACTCAGAGATACACATACAGGCAAAACCAGACTGGAAATTGGTGGATTTCTGGTTTCTTTACGCTAGTTTAGATTCTGAGGGAGTCTACATGCGCCTGCTTTCTCAGTGCATTCCCTTCATTTCCTGCATGCCTAGGGAACTAGGGAATACAGGTACTTTAGATTTACACTGTGCTGTGAGATGGTATTTTGGATTGCTTTCTGGAGGTAAGGCACCTACATTTCACCAAAATCCAGTTTAAAACATTCTGACTCTCACTGAGAGTCCCAAAGAGCTTTATGTCACAATAGCAATCAAGTGTCTTGGGTTTTTTGGATAGGAATTAGACATGGTATTAAACGAATTTTAAATGAATTCAAGCGAAACGCAAAGAGACAAACACTGTCACTCTTCCAGTGTGCTTCAAATGATGTGTTTCATGCCTGGTTCTAAGCTTTGGTGCTTAGATGTTAAAGAGTGCAGCAAACCCCTTTTTCTAAGAAGTGGTTCATATTACAACCAATTTAGCCCTGGTATAATTCTGCTGCTTTCAGTCCCAGGAGGTTATTTTGCTTGCCATGTGTTTACAAGCTGAGAAAAGACTCAGGAAAGAATATGAAAAGCACCTTTCCATGTGACAACATCTATGTTAAAGGCTAGGCATGTACACAAAATCTGTGGGATATTTAGTGTACTGTAGTCCAGGGAACTGTATCTTGCAAGGGATCGCCCGAGACTGAGGCTCAAAACATACTATGTGGCTCTGGGAAAAACACTTAAGTCTTTCTCTGATTAGGTCTATCAAATAAATTAAACCCTACTAGGGCATGTTCCGGGGCACTGGAATTCAACCCTCTATAAACTGTTGACATAATCCTTGGCATCAGTTTCACTGAAGCCAACTGGCAGTGTCCCAGGCAATTCCCCACACAGCTCAGGAGTCAGCACAACCCACCACCACTCCCAGAAGCCGTTTAGAAGGCAATCAATCACTTTGCTTTGGAGGGAACACAGGGAGCACAGGCTGCTCCATGTCAGCCTCAGCGCCCAACGATGAGCCTGGGCATGTTTTGGTGACCAGCACAAACACAACTGATGCGCCTCAAATGGGGATAACGTATCACTTCCTTCAAGAAATGCTCTGTGATTTAAGCACGCAACTACCGTTATAATCCTTGCAGACATGTAACTGGACTACCCAGGAGATTATTTGAAAGCACCTATAAGTAAAGGTGTCTTTCCCTTCTCAGAACACTATATAGGGAACAGCTGCCAGAGAACTCATCCTGTAGGAAGCTCATGCTCACTCCTACAGGTACTGCCTGCCTGAAGAAAAAAACCCAAAAGGTAGTAACACGGTTGCTTATGCGGACATTTCTAATTTCCTGCTCTTCGGAAGTGCAGAAGATATTTATGCATTACTCCCCTCCCTGTGAGAGCAGGATGGCCTTGTGCTTCTCCAGCAATCCTTTACTTTCTCTGGCACACTCTATCCCACAATCTTGCCATGGCCATAGGAGCTTGTGTGATGGATGCTAACAAGCCACTTGTGCTTGCGTGATGGATGCACTTTCAGCACTGGAATAGATTTGAGCCAAGCATTCTCCTTTCCAAAAAAGGTTCAGGTGGAGAGCAGTTAGTGATGCTGCAAATCTTCTCTAAAGGCCAGCAAGCAATAACCTGGAATTAAAGTGAGAGGAATGGAAAGAAGACAGAAATGGAAAGAAAGTACGCTCCTCCTTCTAGAGCCCTCATCCTTGCCGAGTATGCTGGAGCTCCTCACCCTGTTTGTGCTTTTCACTTGATAACATTTTGCTTACTGATCCCGCCAGACACACAAAAAATGGGAGCCTCCTCCAGCTGCTTTGAACTTCAGCAGGTTAGGAACTGGATTCAAAATACAGGTCACAGTTCCTCCATCATATTTAAGCCCTCAATAAAAGCCAGCCACTGATGAAATGGGATGACGAAGGTTTGCAACAACTCATACTGGTATTAATCACCAGTCTCCACAGTCAAAAGCTACCTTTTTGGCCAAATGGACACGTTAAGTGGTTGACAATTCCAAGCCTCTACTGTTTGCTCAACCTGAAGCAACAGACTCCATCACTTGCCCATGCTTCTCCTGCCAAACAGAATAAAATCAGTTATTTTTGACTTAAATTTGTGCAATTTTACACATATGTAGTCCTTCTAGTAAAAAATGCATATGTATGTCTGCTTACCAATGTAGGATAACATACTAACACAGCATAACTCATCCACGGGAAACAATACTATTTTGGAAATGGGCTATTGTGAGATGTCTGTTCACAGCAGTTTACACAATCTCCCTCAAAGCTATTAACCCACACCTCTATCAGGCGTTGTGTGCAGGTGCATCAGCCCACAGATGGAGCTGTTTAGTATGTAACGCTTTCTAGGTAAAAACACAACAGAAAAATGGACTGGTGATAATTATCATGACAGTTTGTTTTCTAAGATTTTGGAAGAAAAACGTTTCTAACAAAGGGAGGCACTCAGCCATGTCTTCACCCAGAGAACAGTTGCCTAAGCATCCACTAGCCCATTTTACAGAGGGGATGGGACTGAGAGAGGTTTTTGTCCTGAAATAATGCCCTTTCCATAGATGTTCCTGTGGTTTTCATCATCCCCTGCTCTCTCATCTCACTCCTGAATGAAGGAATAAACATACACTTGCACACTTGAAAGGACCAACTTCTAAGGAAACATTACTGCTGCAGAGAAGACAGAACTGTTCAGCTGCTAGAGAACTCCTGGGTTGGCCGTAGCAGAACTTACTTCAAAATCACACCTCTCTCACTTCAGACAGCAACATAGAAGTAAATAATCACCCTACAAGCACCTACATCCGTATAAAAAATGAGAATGTTTCATTTCTCTCAGTAATTATTGAATTAGATGGATTAAAAGCCACAAGGCCACGATTTTTAAAGTGTTCTTTTAGCCAAGTGCCACTGCAGACTATCATGAACTGTCCAACTACAAACCCCTCCTCTCCTCGCTATTCCCAAAGCTGCAACTTTCTACAGCATTTACAAACAGCTGCAGTTTTCTGAAAGGCAGAAACAACTCTCAAATTTAGCCACGTTTGGCATCATCTGTCTCAGATGTTCACAGGATGCCAAACACAGCCTCCCCCACCTCTCAAATGGAACGGCTTTTGACTGACGACAGAGGCTGCATCTACATCCCTGACTCAGCTCTTTCCACAGCCAAACCACTGCACAGGTACATGAAATACATGGCCAGATGGCACTAGCTCACTCCTGCAGTTGATGGTACCTGCCCTTCAGATTTCCCAAAAGAGAGTAACCCCTGCATTACATTATTCCAGGCCTCTTTTGTTCTGATTTTAATCCTGTTTCCAGCCATTAGCTTATTTGACTCCTGAATTGCTGTCAACAAGAATGATGCCACTTGGTACCATTCACGAGATCCAGCACCTGCAGGCTCAAGCTATGAGTCAAGAAAGCCAATTAGGGGAAATTATGCACACAGCAGGAAAAGTAAGTGGTAGCATGTATGTTAAAGCGTTTTATCCAGAGAAGTCAGTGAGGCGAGGGCAACTGCGTTGTTACGTACATAGATGAGGAGAGAATGAAAGTGTATAGCCTAAAACCAGCTTTTACTCTAAAAAATGATGTGAAACAAAAAGGCGTTTGCTTGTTTGTTTGTTTGTTCCACAGAGAAAGGAGGCACTTGGGCCAAATCACATTATTTGCATGATGCATGAAAATTAATCCATGTCACTTGTTTTTAATGGATATACTACTACTAGCTCTGGAAGAGGATGGCCGGGGGTGGCCGGCCCCGCTGCCGCCGAGGGGAGCCCCGAAGGGGCAGTTCCCAATGCTCGCCTTTGGGAATGACATCGGCGATGCACCGTCTGAAGCCCGGCCGCCTCACAGGATGCTGCTTCTTACCACCCCGGGTGAAGAGGGAGGCAGAGGAGGAGAGCAGCCTGCTGAAGGCAAAGCATAAATACAAACAGACCCAAAGCCTCCAGCTCCAGCTGGACCGTGCGGACCGCTCTGCCCTGGGAAACCGAGGACCGAGTCAGCCGCTGACACACACTACTCCACGCCATGAAGGCAGCACAAGGCCCGCCCTGGCTTCGCTCCGGGCGGGCGCTCAGGAGCTCCTCTCCACCCAGGCGAAGCCATTAGCTACGACTTCTCAGACCTCCGCTCCAGGGAGCCGCCTGTGAAGCGCTGGGGTTCGGAGGCTGAGAAAGGGGCCGTGACAGCGAGCCACACCATGCCGTTGGCCGCCATGTTCGCCGCGCCTCCCTCTGCGTGTCCAACGGCCGCACCCTCACTCCGCTGCGGTGATTTCTCTGCCCGAGTAACTACAAGCTGGACCGTGAGGTCGACCGAGCGACTCGTTTCCCGGTGTTACGACCGCCTCCCCTTCGCCTTTCCACCCAAGCGCACCCCACGCTCCCCGGCGGCCGGGCTCACGGCGGCAGCCCAACGCCGCCATCTCGCGGCGCGGAGCGCGGAACGCGCCGCCGCCGGCGGCGAAATGGCGCCCGCCCGAGCTCGGGGCAACCGTGACCGCAAAGAGCGTGTGTGTGAGGGAAGTTCGGGGAATGGAGCGGGAACGAAGGAGTGATAAAGCCTTTGAACATAGAAATTAACATCTACCTGGAAAATTTTGTAAAAGGTTTGGGGAAACACCGCCCTTCTCCCCCCCAAAAAAAGGCACCACCG
>JANRGW010014081.1:0-16757 GCA_024733675.1 Psilopsiagon aymara | reverse complement strand
TATGAAGACAGGATGAGAAAGTTGGGGCTGTTCAGCCTGGAGAAGAGAAGGCTGCGTGGAGACCTCACAGCAGCCTTACAGTACCTGAAGGGGGGCTATAGGGATGCTGGGGAGAGACTCTTCATCAGGGACTGTAGTGATAGGACAAGGGGTAATGGGTTCAAACTTGAATAGGGGAAGTATAGATTGGATATGAGGAAGAAATTCTTTACTGTCAGGGTGGTGGGGCACTGGAATGGGCTGCCCAGGGAAGTCGTGAATGCTCCATTGCCGGCAGTATTCAAGGCCAGGTTAGACAGAGCCTTCGGTGACATGGTTTAGTATGAGGTGTCCCTGCCCATGGCAGGAGGGTTGGAACTAGATGATTTTAAGATCCTTTCTAGTCCTAACTATTCTATGATTCTGTGATTCATTTCCTGCAAACTGCTCAGAACATTTTCCCCTCACAAATTTATCCAGACATGGTTATCTGTTAATCAAACTGCAATACATCTGGCTGGGAGAATGGGTGCATTTCTATTTTACATTTAAGCCTGGGGAAGGTGTAGCCTTCAGTAGTGTTTCTCCTCTGAGATATTTTTCAAGTGCACCAGGGTAGGGGCCCCTGGCCAAGGCTCGGCCCCCCCTTAAGATAGGCTTATTTCTAGGAGGGAGATCAAGCCCAGAGCCCCAGTGGGAGTGGGGCTACGAAGGGATCACCTGCAAGCTGTTTCATTGGAATACACACCTTTTTCCCATGTCACAGTTCATCCCACAGGCTCAAGCTTAACAAGTCATTCCCAGGTGTGCAGAATAAGGCTTCACTCCACAGCAGTGCAGTGTTGTCTATGCGGAGGGGTGTTAGAGGTCTTCAGTGATACTCCTTTCACTACTGAGCCCCAACAGAGACAGAATAGCATGGCAGAAGAACATCAGCCACAGTTTTTGTTTAAATGAAGTATTGTTATACTGGTGAACTACTAACTGTGCACTCCAGGGGTGTTTCTCCCATCATTTACACTATCATGGGAACTTGAGGGCAGTTACTACATCAGCATGTTCTCATTAAGGACAGAAGGGTGAACCTGAACTAAATACATTGCATAGTGGAATGAAAGAAGCAAACATTAGCAGATTTAGAGAATATTATTATCCATGGCTCAAATTTTCAAAGCAAGAGAATTTCTCATGAAAATAGCATGGGTTTGGAACCAGATTTCCATTTAAAAATGTCACCTCCCTTGATATTAAGTCTTTTTTCACGTAAAACTAAATTTACTAGAAACTCTTCACATGATGATATGTTAGCATCTTCTGTGAGACTTTTGTTCTGGAGTAAGGATAAACAGTACCAACATACCAGGTGTTGGGGCAAGCATAAAAATTATATCCATCTTTTTGTGCTACTTTGGGCAGTCCTCGAAACCCAGAGTCACTGTAACTGTAAGTGCTCAGTTTGAACAAAGAGTCTCTACCTGTTTGGCAAGACCTTATTATGTTCCAAATACATTGTTGGCCTGGTCATAGTCTCTTGATAATGAACTGCATAAAACAAGGATTAATTCATTGTTAGCTGGTTTATCTCAAACTATGCAGACATTGCAAGTTCATTTGCATTTCAAAGCAGGGATTTGCTCAAAATATTCAGATTGGCTTGAGAACACCTGCTTTTCAAATGCAGCAAATAACATATACACACTGCTTCTGAAAGGCAAGCTTCAATCTTATCATGCAATTCAGTATATCAGAAACAGATGAATGGAAAATGGCAATAGTAAATAAAATCAGGTTTGAAATGTATAAGCAGCATTCTAGAGATTTTTTTTCTCTGTATGAATACACAGGCATACATTGGAGGTTTGAGGTTTTGCCATGCATTTCTGTTCTTTGAGTCACCTAAGCAGCAGCACAGAAGCATCAGGAAGAGGGGAGGAGTGTGGGGTTTCCAGTACCCTCGCACATGACTAGCATCTCCTTGTGGAGCTGCTCAAGGAGCAGCTGCAAAGGAAAGTAAGCATGCTGCCCCCCAGTCCCTCATCTAGCTCATACATGAAGACAGCCCATGAAAGAAATGTGAAAGAAAAAAAAATGCAAACAAGGTATTTCAAGCAGTGCCGGCTGAAATGCAAAAAACAGACAAAACCCTTAAATCCTCCTACACAGCGTTCAAAGGAACCGCAGAGAGGACGTGTGCCAGGGGGACTGAAAGTGATCTGGCTGAATTTTCAAAAGCATGAAAGTAACCATCAGGAAATGTTTGACTGTAAAATGAAGAATGATGCCATGGGTATTGCATTTTTCAAGGATGCAGAAAACTTAAATTCTGTCTTTTTTGAGGGATTTGTCTGACTGAACATTGATATGTACAGTGCGGGCATCTGAGTTTGTCATTTTTAGCAATGGAAACAAATAGAGTTTTTTTATTGTAATTATTTTGATTTAATTCAGGCATGCATACTGGGAGGTGACTCACCACCAAGAGGTTGCTGTATCTCCAATATTTGGTCAGGGGGATCCTGTCTCTGTCTTCTTGAGACGCCACAAACCTTTTGCAGTTAGACCTAACATGCTTCTTTTACCCCTTGCTGAAGTAGAGATATTTGTCTTGATGAGAAAAACAAAGCTTAACCACTTATTTTTAAGGAAAACATGTACATACAATTCTGTGAGTATACAGTTAGCACCATTTTAAATAATCAAGGCAATGCCATAAGAGTTACTGCCAACCAAAGAAGCTACCCACTGGAAAGCCACATGAATGCTGATACATTCAATGACATAATCTTTTGCAATAACTTCACTGAACTGAAGATGGTTGATTTCAATAGCCTTCTTACACTGTACATGTGAAGAACATTATTTGACTGTACCAACTTAAACACTATGCTTAGAGAATCATTGCACTTTGGAGAAACTTTGCCTTTAAATTTATTGTTCAAATACAAGATGGTTGGAGAAACATTTCAGCTGATGCCTGGTCAGGCACTTGAAGGGAATTTTTGAAATGGACTTTAAATTTTAAAATTTGAAATACAAAACCTAAATTTTCCAAAATGTCAAGAAAATTTCCCTCATGAGGAAATTTTCATGAATCTCATTCATTTGTAGCTTGAGCTTCCACTGGTGTCACAAGATGGCAAGATACTTGCAGATCCAGGAGAAAGGCTATGGATGCAGATTGGTCATATTCCAACAAAACTGAGGCCAAGGCTCAGACACTTGTGTTATGATGATAGCTCTGGCTCTCTGGAAGCCATAGGTAAGCTGGAGTTCTGCATAACCTTCTAGAAGAGCCTGTTTCTTCAGGTATGAGACAGAAACAGCAAACTGGCCATTTTCCATTATCTCCCATAATCTACCTCATTGAAAACCCCAAATTTTAATATAATAATTCCAAAGCTATATTTGCATAAGTAATCCCATAACGACACTGACCTTCTGAATTTGGAAGCACATTAGCAGACAAACATGAAAAGAAATACTTCTTCAGTCATAAAATACATCTGCATTCTGAGGGCACAAGGCGTTTGTGTGTTACTTTTTTCTTTAATCACAGCAGCGGGTTGTAGGTGATTTCCTGAGGTCTCAACCAAAACAAAAGCAGCTAAGATGCTTTCTTGCATCCAATTTCTTGCAAGATGCATTAGATGTAATTCTGTGAGGTTAATAATCTCTATAACTACAGTTCCCAAAATATTATTTTCTGTCTTATGCTTTTTGAAAGAAAAGGCTTAATCACAAAAACTTTAACAAAAAGGCTAGTCAAAGTTTTGTTTTGTTTTGTTTTTCCTGTAGTGACATTTAAGAAATAATTTAGGGTTGCTTAACAAAATCTAATGAGATGAAACGTTTTTTAGAAGTTTTTGAATGTAAACCTTTAGTGTTTATCATTGTTTTAAAAAAAATCAATTGCCATTGCATTTTTTTCCATGCAGTTTTCTTTTTGGTTTGTCTTAAGCTTTATTTCCACTCTCTGAAACTGGAAATGACTTTTTCTTTGGTTAGGTAGACTGCCCATCACATAGAGATTTCATATCCAGATTGGAGACTTCTCTGAAAGACAGACTGCAGTTCAAGTAAGCATTGGTGTTAAAGTTACTGGGTAGAATGGTATTGACTTAGTGAAGCAGGAGGTCAAACTACCTAATTATAATGACATCTCTGGCTTTAAAAAATCTATCTCTACCTGCATAAATAACGTATCAGGCATTATATATGGTACACAATAATGATATGATTTGTTACCTCTGGTTTTCATTACGTGCACAGCAGCTGGTCTGTACTTCTCAATTTTCCTCCTTCATTAAAGTATGATCTTTGAAAAATTGAGGATATCAAGAAAAACAAAGTCAGTGTGTTGCACAGAATTTACATTCATGAGGTGGCTGATAATTTTCTTTCTTGTCTTCGCTTTTACAGTTCATTTTACCCTTTCTGTTTTCCTGGCTACTGCTAAGTAGAGACAAGAATTAACTAATAAAAAATTTATTCATAGAGAAATTCTTCTTTCTTTTCCTCCATGCCAGTCTTTCTCCAAGTTTGCCCACCAATGTAATTTCCCATGTCCTCAAAAGAGTTCTGAGCTCATTTAATCATGAAACATAGGAGTTAGACTTTCAAGAATGTTCTCTTTGTGTAACTCATGTTTTGAAATTCTTATCTTTATAGACATGTCTCTGCTTTGACTCCAGTGAGAGTAAGGATTAAAAAGACAGGGATTCAAAATATAGATGAAATGCCACTAACAAAACCTGATGGTTCTTTGAAGGTAGGGTAGGAGGAAAGCTCTGCAGAGAGACAACTCCACCAGCAGTCTGAAATGCAGGAACTGGGAGATGTGAAATGCACAAGAAAGAGCACTGCATCAAGCATTGCAGAAGCTGCTGGTGAGCATGCAGGCTTGTTTGGAGGCTTGTTTTTCTGGGAAGAAAATTAGCAGCAGCTCAGAGGCATTCTCTAAACTTTTCTGATATGTCAAAGCCACATTTGTTATTACAAGTGAAAAACTAAATTCCAGCAGAAGGCTGGTCAACTCACACAGTCAGAACTGGAAATCAATGGTTTCCATTAAAGCTATTGTCCAAATTTAAGTAGATTTCAGTAGGAAGGAAGGATGACAGTTGCCACAACGTTTCAATATGTACTTCAACAGAAATAACCCCCTCAAAAAAAATATTTTATTAGAAAGTACCTGAAGCCAAATAGAAACTCCTGCACAAAGAACAGAAATTCTTGGAAAATGCAGGAGAAAATGAGCTCAATATGATTTATTTTCTTTTAGACATCAGTCCACATCACAAAAGTATCTGTTTCTGCTGGAAAAGTATAGCATGTCCTCTGTCAGCAAAACAACCAACCAAACCAAACCAAACAGAGTCACACAAAAAGATATAATGCAAGGAAAGAAGAAACATCATGCTACTAGGAAATTTTAAGTTATAGCTGGAATCTTTAAAAAAGTTAAAAGGGTTGATGTATCAGAAGGGTGTTACACAACATTTGGTATGTGGCTTTACATGGAAATGAGAGCATTATCCTACTCCAGAGATATCAGTAAAAGGTTTCATACTGATTTCAGTAGAAGTCTGTTAAAGAAGCAGGGTCCAGATCTGACCAATTCCACTTAGGCATCTATTTCTAGTTAATGTCACAGAGAGCCAAAAGCTTTTCTCTGATATTAGCTAGCCCTGGAGATGCCTGAAACTTACTAGGATCTTCCTGATCAGCCTGAAAATTCCCAAGATGCCTTAGCTTGTGTGTTCCTACATGTTGTTAGGAACACCTGGCTGGGAAGTTGGCACTGACTGCTATTTCAGGGCCACTGTGATGAAAAGTTCAGGTGGAGAAGTGCCTGGGGCTGTAGCTTTGAATGTTTTTTTTGTTTAATTTGGTGGTGCAGCTGGCTGCTGTGATCCCCCCCCCAACTGTTGTTCCCACCCTCACACTGCAGTTTGCCTTCTTTTCTGTTGTGCTCTTGCAACTGTCTTTGGGACTTTGCTGGAAATAGGACTTTTAAAACGATCCCTCTCTGCAAAAAAAATGTGGAAAATAAATGTGTTTCAATACAGCTCACTCCTGTAGTCTGGCTAACAACTTTGCTCCATGAGCAATTACATGAGGAAAACCAAGCAGGCAAAAACTGGTGATACTAAATGAGGAGCAAGGTGGCAGGAGGGATGCAAGCATGTCTAATAAGGTCTGCCATGGGAGAGAATCTCAGCACAGGTTCCCTGAGGGGCACAGCCCACCAGCTGTACTCTGAGCATGCTGAATTCCTGCTAGCAGCACAGTGGTCATTTCAACCCAAGCTCACTTTTTGTGCAATAGCCATGAGGACTGATTTTACAGTCAAGATGTATCCATGTATGGCTTTTAGGCCTTGCATAACATGATGGGACTTATGACATATATTTTGAAGAATACCAGAATAAACAAGTACAAAGGTATGCCCTTTTTGTTGAAGTGAGGCTTTACTGAACTGGACATTTGATTGTTTCTGTGTAAAAGGGGAGTAACAATGAAGCATCAGTAATATAGTCAAACACTACTGAAACTGCAAATGTTTGAATATTGGGGTCAAGATAATTTTAATTGTGTGGAATTAAAAAAAAAAAAAAACAAAACAAACCAACAAAAAAAACCAAACCAAAAACCAAAGCCAAAACCAAACAAAGAACCCAAACAAAACAACCAAGGTTTGTGTCTGTGGGTCATCATGAAACAAACTGCTTTCTGAGTTATTTTGTACTTGTAGACCTGCTTCTGTGTTAATGTTTAAACCAACAGTGTGACCAGAACTGTTCTTTTTTTAGAACTGGAAGATGAAAATCATGATACTTTAAACACTAGACTGATTAATGCAGTTCTGCTGTCTGTATGGTGCAGTAAAACGTAAGACCACCTGTGAGCCCTTCCTTATCGAAAACTCAAAAATTGCTTATCTTACTGTAGCACAAGAAGCAGTGAGAAGCAGGAAAAAAGAGTTGCAATAACAATGCCTGAAGTCAAGTTCTCTAGTGAGTTGCCCTATGCTAAACATAGTCTACAAATCCTTTGCAACAGACTGATTTGAATGTTTTTCGTGCACTGCTGATTTCTGGGTGAATACTTGCACAGAAGTAGGACCAACTTGAGGAGTGTGGACTGTTTTTAGCTACACAGTTAAATGTACCAAACTGCACTTTCAGGCAGAGTTTCACATGCACTTGGCGCAGCAGATGTTGGCACAAGGCAGTAAGTGGTAGTCAGGAAAGAAGTCAAGAATTTGTTAAAAAAGCCAGGGGCACGTCGCAGAATGGAAGCATTCACCTTAAGGATCAGAGAATTAATATGACTCAAGAGACACAGCATTATTGTGTATCTCTAACAGTTATCTTCTGCAACTCATAGTTGTGAGATCTTCTTGCAAGCATCTCTGAATGTCACTCTGCTTGTTTTGTTTTTTTTTTCCTGTGGCATTTGCCTACTATGTATGATGTGAAATGAAAGCAAAGAGAAAAGACCCCACGTTTGAAATCATTGAAAACCTCCAAAGCTCTTCAGGATATTGGGTGATGTTATCCATATATGTTTGTCTGGGGGGCAGCTGCTTTTCTCGAAGGAAGCAGGGAAGTTAATTAGACTGCACTGAAGTAACAATGAGGATTTAATTCTCCTTCCTTTGCTATTCATGAGCAAATAGACTAAAGATGGTTAAAGCTGATCTTACTGGGGTACCTCATAGGTGCATCTGGTGGCTTTTAGTGCTGGTGGCAGATATTTCTTATTTAAGGTTTTCAAAATGCTTTCAGAGCCTGATACTTATCTGGATCATCCAAATGTTTATTTACATATGCATACATACACTTAGAAAAGAATTGATTGACTGATGGAATGACTGTATTTTTATTCTGTGGACATATGACAGTATTTTGAGTTTAGCTATTTCAGATTGGCATCAGATGTTAAAAGAAATCCAACTGAAATAGAAAGCACTGTACAGTATTTCGTTCCTCTCTTACCCTTCTTTATTACAGTGCAGAATCTGATTCTAGCCTGGAAAGGATCTCACAGATGACTTGAACAGCTTTCCCACAGGACAAAAGCCTGAGTTGTGGCATGAAGGTGTCAGAAAAGGCCCTTACAATCACAGAGGTGCATTTAAACAAGTCACCTTTCCTTAATTTCAACCTAGGGTGCTTTGCTAACCAGTGAAGTCCTGCTTCATATATTCAGTGTCTGAAGGACAAACTGCCATGCAATGTACAAATTACCCCTTTCCCTAGCTGACGCACACAAAGATAATCACCACTGGCTTGGACAGGCTCATTTCTGATGCTCATGTTAGTAGCTGCCCAGTCAGAAATTTTTCAGGGAAATATTTTTGTGTCAGAAAGAAGCTGATGCAGCAAGGTGGAACCTCTTACAGGAAAGCGCTGAGCTAGACAGAAGTTTTGGTAAGAAGGGATGATCAGGGGCACTTTGTAGTGTCTTGTCAAAGTCAAACCTAATGAGGGAGGGAGAAATGTTGTCCTTTCACCCTGCCTTCTCCTCAGGACATGGGTTGACGCCTCAAGCTCCTGTGCTTGCCCTGGCCACTGGGAAGGACGGAGTGGGGTCCAGGGGAAGTCTCTGCAGTGCAGGGCAGCTGTGTGCAGCTCCAGGGCAGAGGCAGCTCCGGCACTGCAGTAGCCTCCTGCACCCCCAGGCACTGATTTTGCTGGGGAGCCTGGGGTGTCCATGTGAAAATATTCAGCATGTGGCATAAGGAAGAAACCCTCCACTTTTTCAAAATATTTATAAAACAGGGAAATAGATTTTTGTTCAGCTGTTACCCATAATTTATGGGACAGATTAGCCACTACAGTTAATATCAGACAACCCCTTTTAAGACATCCAGTCATGCAGTAACACTTAGTATTGCTTTACATTTAGTAAATGTTTTGCAGAGGGCTTCTTAGGCAAAGTAGACATTTTAAAATTAGACTTTCAGTCCACACAGCCGATTGAATAATTCATTTTGCTACTACATAAATGACAGTTTACTAATTTCAGCTTCTGAACTTGACTGTTGTAAGGAACCTTCTGGACCATTTCTCAGCAGTCCCTCCCCACAGAGCTTTGTGGAGGCATGAAACTTCCCTTCCCTGGCTGCAACCATCACAGCCATTTCTTATATATATTTGCCTGTGTATTAATATAGACATGCAGTGCACAAGCAGGCACACATCACTACACAGGAACAGCTTGGCATACTGTATGCGGGTGGAGAGTTAAAGTAGAAAAGGGATGGTATGAATATACAATTTGGGTCCTTTTAGGAATATCCCAGAGTAGCAGTTTTAAATGCAGAGCCTGGCTGTGATTTTTGTTTAATTTATTTTTCACTATTGCAGTACTCTTAGAAGCACATAAAGATTTACAAATAAAAAAAAAATCAAATGTGTGTTTTATTGGAAAACAGCAATCTGATATTCTTCATTGATACCTACTACGTCCAGCGTGATCTTTTTTTTGAAGCTGTAGATCCTATAGAGCAAGGTTGGTAGGCTTTTTCACATTTCCTTCCCACAAAGGACTCCTTTACTCAAAGATCTGCAGTGTTCTGGCACTGACTTGCAAGTGGGTCACTGGTAAATCTTCTCTACAACCAGAATCTTGAGCAGCATGCGATGCAAACTTGATAATTTATGAGCCCCAGATCTGACTTGATTAGCTCCTGAATCTTTAGCAAGAAGGCTAGGCCCCCAGAAACCCCCAGGCTGAATTAAGGCTGTTGGGAGCTTATAGGCTGACATACATGGTCAGGAGCTTGTAACCTTTGCTTTTTTCATTACTTTATTCTCCTTCTCATATTTGGAAATCTTGTGTCAGTCTTGTAAAATTTACAATTCCAGGGTAAATCTGGCAGGAAGATTCCCCTTCAGTGGGTATCACAGGGGTTTCAGACTCTCAAACCTTGCCTTTAGTAGCAGCAAAAGCAGACACAAGAAGCTCTGCTGGAGGTATGCAACAAGCCTGCTCCAAGCTCTGATGGATCATAAAGGTCTGAAATAGTGACTGGGCCTTTGGACAGCTTCAAACCATATGTATAGTGGTGATATTCAGTCTAGACTAAATTTAGCCCAAAGTAAAGTCCCTGGACCACATGTGGTGCAGATGTAGGGCCTCAGCAGCAAGGGCTTTGATCCATTGATCTGTTTTTATTGTGCTGAAATGAATACAAATATAGATAAAACCTTGCAGTATTAAAATTTAGCCTGTGCTGAAAGTCTCCAGGTTTGGCAAATCTGATCTGTCGGAATCCATCGGTCTCTCAAAGCTCATTCATGAGGCACAACAGAAAGTTCACATCTTGGAAAAAAAATATTAATGTGATTTTTATAACCCATAGCATCATTTATTTTTTCTGTATGTCAGATAAATAAAAAGGGTCATTCTTCTAGTGACAGCGTTACCTAATAAGATAAAACAGATCCAGATTCTGTCTAACTTCAGATAGAAAACTTCTGGCTTTGTTTTTTTATTTCAATTTAAATTAAACTCTTCACCTATCATCTTGAGTAAAACTGCATATATCTTAGTAGAAAATGTTCACCGTGAAAATCCATGCATGTAATGCCTGGTTTCCTATGTTTATAATGAACTATATTCACAAAATGAGTTTTGTTTACTGTCTTTTGGAGAACTGTGCTGTTCATGCATTGTACTTAGAATCATAGAATCAGCGAGGTTCAAAAAGACCTTTAAGATCAACAAGTCCAGCCTTTAACCCACTAGTCCACCACTAAACCATGTCAGGGCCTCGTTCACACAGTTTTTGAACACTTTCGGGGATGGTGATTCCACCACTACCCTGGGCAGCCTGTTCCAATGCCTGATCACTGTCATGGTGAAGAAAATTTTCCCCACTGCAAATCCAGTCTAAAGAAACTGTGGTGCAGCTTGAGGCTGTTACCTCTTGTCTTACCGCTTGCTACCTGGGAGAAGAGACCAACCCTTACCTTACTGCAATCTCTTTTGAGGTAGTTATAGGGAGCAATAAGGTCTTCCCTGAGCCTTCTCTTCTCCAGACTAAACAACCCCAGTTCCCTCAGCTGTTCCTCGAGACTTGTGCTCCAGGCCCTTCAACCAAGTTCATTGTCCTTCTCTGGATCCACTCTACTATGTACCCTTTTTTTAATACCACTATTTTAAGTGTTTCTTCATCCATTTCAGAAGTATAAACTAATGCCTGTGACTCATACCAAAGACTATACACCTTTGAAGGATTAAATCAAATAAATTAAGAAGAAGGGAAATGCAAGTACCAATCTCCGCAACGTTTCAGTGCCCACTCCAGTTCAGGGGAGTAGCAGTGACTGATAAAACCTATCAGTCCAGCACATGCTATGAGGTACTGATTTTTCTTCCATTCTTTCTCATGCAGGATCATAAAATCATGGAATCATTTAATAGTTAGGATTGGAAAGCACCTTCAGATCATTTAGTTCCAACTCCCCTGCCATGGGCAGGGACACTTCACACAAAACCATGTCACCAAAGGTTCTGTTCAACCTGGCCTTGAACATTGCCAGGGACAAAGCATTCACAACTTCCCTGGGCAGCACATTCCAGTGCCTCATCACCCTTGCAGTAAAAAATTTCCTCTTTATATCCAATCTAAACTTCCCCTGTTTAAGTTTGAACCCATTACCACTTGTCCTATCCCTACAATCCCTAAGAAAGTGTCCCTCCCCAGCATCCTTATAGGCCCCCTTCAGATACTGGAAGGCTGCTATGAGGTCTCCATGCAGCTTCTCTTCTCCAGGCTGAACAGCCCCAATTCTCTCAGCCTGTCTTCATACAGGAGGTACTCCAGTCTGCTGATGATCCTCGTGGCTCTCCTCTGGACTTGTTCCAACAGTTCCATGTCCTTTTTACATTGGGGACACCAGAACTGCATAAAATACTCCAAATGAGGTCTCACAAGAGCAGAGTAGAGGGGCAGGATCACCTCCTTTGGCCTGCTGGTCACGCGTCTTTTGATCCTTTGTATAGCCCAGATACTTGGTCAACCCATTCTTGAGAGATGACTGAGATAGGGATTGCAACATCTGAGGTCATGCTGAGGCTCACACACATCGTCCAAGGTTTGCACTGAGTGTGCCAGGTCATTCTCAGATCAGTGGGATACGAGCAAAAATATTTGAGTGCTGACTTGAGACTTGGCAAGAAAACAGACCATTTACTTGAGCTGAGATTGAGTAAAAGAAAAAAAAAATTAAGGTAATTCATAATTTCCATATTGTTTGTTCATAGTTTTCACTACATATTTCTGAATAGCAGATATTGTCAAAAGATTCAGAACTCTCAGAATTTATTCCCACAACTGAGAAATTATCCATATTATTAAAGAATATCACTGCAAGAGCTACTATGGTCAGCATATGTAACGATAATAGTTTATCACTAAAAGCAGTCTGTAGGCATATACAGTGGTCATAGTCTTGCAGTGTTGGAACAACTGCGAACAAATATAACAAGGTCAATTAGTTGGTTAATAACGTGATTTGATCTCTGAATTCATGACAACATGGAGAGCTTTCCAGCAGAAGACCATACAAAACATAATAAACTTTTCTTATCTGAATTAGCATATGGGGAAAGAAATACTTCTGTTATTATATTCCAGGGAAAGATGAGGAAAAACTTTTAACATAGAACAGTTCAGGTTGGAAAGGACCTTAAGACCATCTAGTTCCAACCCCCTGTCATGGGCAGGGATCCCTCACTCTAGACCATGTTGCCCAAGGCCTTGAACATTGACAAAGATGGAACATCTACTCTTTTGGGCAGCCTGTTCCAGTGCCTCATCACCCTCACAGTAAAGAACTTCTTCCTTATATCTAATCTGAAGTTAACTACTGTTATACGGGAATGTATAAGCAGAACCATGCATAGTCTGTAAAACAGATTAAATCCTTTTGGTACTCTCTGCAGAACTGCTAAGACTTCCACAAAGAATTATTTGGTTTTGGCCACAGAACCACAAGAAAGACAGGTACCTATCACAAGGAGCTCAAGTGGGAGCAGCTGAAATGATAAGTTACGCCTATGTTGAACGATACACAACTGTTTCCTGAAATAAATGGTATTTCTTAATGCAAAAAAGACCTGCTCACAATTTTCAAGCATGTAAGAGGTTGCTGTGAAAGGAAAGAGAAAAATCTGTTTGTGTCCTTGTAAAACACAGTAAAAGAGCTATGAAATTAAATATTTGGAAAAACCTCCTAGGAACACAATTCTATGATTCTATGAGCAGTGCAGCATTAAAAAAAAATAGGCTGGAAAGGCTGAAAAATATGCGCCCTGTAAAGATTTTTAAGAACGTATTAGGCAAGCATAGTCTAAGGAGAGACACGAGAATGACATCCTGCATTGGAATGGGTGAATTATAGATGGATAGATGACTTCTCAAGACCATCTGCAGAATCACCATCTCCAATTATATATTTCCTTCATTCTTTTCCTTAAGCCCACCATAACTAATGTTTACTCTTTCCTCTTTCAAGTGCTAATATCTTTTGCACTAGCTGCGGTCAAAAGTATAGTCAACAGAAAGATGATAGCATTGATGCCGCTGCATTTACAACAGAAGCCACAGGTTCTATAGAATGAAAATCCTCAGGCACAAGAGTAACAATTTCCAGGATGTTCTTATCATGAGAACTGGAAATTGTGTGGTTTTATTTTTATGTCCTGATCTTTTAACTTCTGAATCTTGTAAACAAACAGGGCTAAAACAACATTCCCTGCTTCATTTCTCTCTTTGGGAAAGGAGCCTTGAAAGCTTAACTTGATACTTCAGCTTTCAGGTGAGTCTTTGGCTCTGCAACTTGTGGCTTGAAAACCTTGAGAAGAACACCTGACTTCAAAACAAGTTCGTTGTCATTCAGCTACTAGGTGAAAAGTTCGGTCTAGCTGTGCATAATGCAGAGCACTGAAATCTTTGATCTTTTGTATTTCAGTTCACATTTACAGTCGTGGAAGTTACACATACGATTTCATTCAAATGTTTCTGAAATTCTTTCCTTCCACCTTCAGAGATGTTGCCATTCTGAATGCAAATGCATTCATTTGTTGCCATATTTTTAGATTTGGAATTGCTTTCCACAACTATCTCTGAAAAATAATGAGCATGCACATTTTATTATTAAAATAACCATACCCATTGCAATTAGCAATGGAGGTTAGTGTCAGGGTTTTCTGACCAACAGTAATGTGCGAATTCATAACAAGATGTAGAACAGCCAGACTTTAGCATCCTGTCAAACATGTAAGTAGAATTTAATGTATTCAAATCCATGTTTTACAGTGTTCAAGTTTACAATCTTATTAGCATTGACGGTACGGTTATATAAACCTTTTCAGCTATCCGTATTATAAAATAGGGAGAAAAAATATTGGAAAATTAATTACTTTTTTTTTTTTTTCCAAAACTTTGCATCTATTTCAATTTCTCCCTCTCCCTAATTCTGCACAGGATTATTTTTTTTTTCTTGTGCATTATTATTATATAGTTCCCACTATATTACTACTACTGCCACCAGTTACACTGAACAGCTGAACTTAAATATGAAGTGACATATTTTTTCCAAATAGGTAAGAGTGCAACTCCAGTTAAGTTCATTTGAAGGAAAAATACAGTCTGTCTACCCCATTTGCCAGCTTTGTGGATATTCAGGCATTAAATGTTGACAAGTTTGTTTCTTTTAGTTACGTGTTACTTCATGAAAACTGGAGCTTTTCCTGTAAGATGTGGAGCTTGTGACATGTTTTTATTGCCTCAAATATAGTTTGCTGTAATATGCTGCCCTGGTACTTAGTGTAAGAACATTTGAAAATAGCATTTCTTGTTAGATAACGCTCTTTTCTATAATATGATATTGTACAGGGACAACACATTTTATCTCTACTCCATGAAATGTACAGCCACCAAGATGATTTTTTTTGGGTAGCATTGAAGATGTCAGTTTTGATCTACTGTATGCAGCATGAAAGATTAATTTGTATTTCCATACAATGTTTCCACTGCTATTGCAATCACTAAGATCCCTGAGGTTACACTCTTTTTGTGGGTCATTAGAAGATTTTAGAGATTTTTATGGGGAAACAGGAAAAATGTTGAATTGTCTTTCTGACAAGAGGAAGAAGGGAAGCTTACATGGTGGTAGTATCAGGTCCTTCACGGATATTTGAACCAGCTGTTGGAGCACTTGACTTCCCAGAAGTCTAAGTTTAACCTGAGCAGCCTCTGTTGCAGCTAACACCCAATTTAGCACATTTCAGGTCAAGGTAGATCTCCCTAAAAAATGGTTTAGAAAAGAAAGGTCTGCCATCAAGTTTGTAAGGTCATCCTGTATTTTGGGACAGTCAAAACCGGCGAGCAATTAGTTCCAAAGCACAGAAGGAACATATCCCCAGCAAAGTTAGCAAAGTATCAAGTTTTCCAGAGCAACATTCATTACACTGGAACAACTAGGGATTGTGCTGTCACTGTTTCAGTCTTTTCTGATCTGGCAAGGCTGTGGTTATATCCCTTTATATGATTAAATACCTGTGTTTGCAGATTGACTGTTTTGATAAATACAGCAAAATCAATCAATCTCTCAATCTCTCTTCCTTGCAGTTTAGATTTATTACACCTAAATAGGAACTAGAATAAGACAATTTTCTGTATTGATAAATGACTAAAATAGGCCTACCTGAAACATCTTAAAACTCGAGATTAAAGACAAAAACTAATTTACAGAGAAACTACTAGAATCCTTCAATTTCCATGTCTTCTAACAGTGGTTAAGGTATTTAATTTTCTTTACAGAAACAGGCAATTTCTCTGCATTCATGTTTTCAGTAGGTATGAACACAAAGAGAGCTGGAATTGCAGATAGGTAGGAGACTTGCCGGGCTGGTCAAGAAAGCTCTAAGCTAGGTGTGTTGGGAGAGGGGGGTATAATTGTATCCCATCACTCCCGGTCTGTTGCCAGAGCCTATAATAAATGCTTGAAGTGAGGCAGAGATATTTCAGACACTCCAGCCAATGAGCTGGCTTCATTTGGAGCCTGGCGCAGACGCCTCTATACAGACAGCCATAGTATAGGGAACAAACAAGAGGAATTAGAGATTTGTGCACGTCTACAGAGATATGATGCAATAGGTTTCACAGAAACATGGTGGGATGACTCCTATGACTGGAGTGTTGGAATGGAAGGTTACAGGCTCTTTAGGAAAGACAGGCTTGGCAGGCGGGGAGGGAGAGTTGCTATTTATGTTAGGGATAGGCTGGAGAGTATGAACCTCTGTCTGGGGACAGGTGAGCAGTAGGTAGAGAGTTTGTGGGTCCAGGTTAAAGTGAGAAAAGCAATGGGAGATATTGTGGGGATCTGTTACCAGACCTCCTGACCAAGAGGACTCTGTGGATGAAGTACTCTATAGACAGATAGGAACAGCCTCATACTTGCAGGCCCTTTTTCTCATGGGGGACTTCAACCACCCTGATATCTGTTGGAGGGATGGTAAGGCCCGGCACAAGCAATCCAGGAGGTTCCTCTATTGTGAGTAAGACAACTTCCTTCTGCAAGTAACAATGGAGCTGACAAAGAGAGGTGCCATGCTATCATGGGCTCAGCAGTAGCAGTCATTTTTCCCCTTCTCGGTAGCTGGTGCAGCACTGTGCTTTTAACTTGTGGCCTGAGAACAGCGCTGATAACACCAATGTTTTTAGTTATGGCTTAGTGATGTTTGGTCTGGCCAAGGAC
>JANRGW010014080.1:0-26935 GCA_024733675.1 Psilopsiagon aymara | reverse complement strand
AAGTTGGGTCTGTTCAGCCTGGAGAAGAGAAGGCTGAGTGGAGACCTCATAGCAGCCTTCCAGTATCTGAAGGGGGCGTATAAGGATGCTGGGGAGGGACTCTACATTAGGGACTGTAGTGATAGGACAAGGGGTAACAGGTTCAAACTTAAACATGGGCAGTTTAGATTGGATATAAGAAAGAAGTTCTTTACTGTGAGGTTGGTGAGGCACTGGCATGGATTTCCCAGGGAAGTTGTGAATGCTCCATCCCTGGCAGTGTTCAAGACCAGGCTGGACAGAGCCTTGGGTGATATGGTTTAGTGTGAGGTGTCTCTGCCCATGTCAGGGTGGTTGGAACTAAATTATCTTAAGGTCTTTTCCAACCCTAACTCTTCTATGTTTCTATAATATGTTGGGGAGGGCTGCACTGCCACCACACCTGACCCCACCAGATCCAGTTAGCAGCTATGGTGCGAGCTGTGTACTCCTGGCAGCTCTCTCGGCTTCCCCTGAGTTTCTCCTTTTTTGGGAAATCCTCCTGTGCACTGCACTGGAGCAGACCTCTGCAGATTGTGCCGGCACTGGAACTGTTTGCCTTGGCAACACGTATGAATTGTGGAACAGCTTGGAAACTGAATTGTGATTATTTTGTAAGCAAAAGTTTAAACCCAGGAATAATAATTAAAGTATAAGCTGGGCTGAATGAGCAAAAGATTAGTTTAGCCCCAGCATCCTGCTTGCCAGGGTGGCTGTTAACAAATGACTAGAAGAGTGCTTAAGAACAAAGTACTTATTAAGTAGATATTTTTCTGGTGTGCCTTCCAGGTACCAACAGGTCTGTGATGTACAAGCAGATTTCTTTATCCTATGTACTGTAGCCTTAAAAGATTCTTTTTTCTGTGAAATTATCTAATCACACTTTCAGGTCGCATAATTTTCTGTCATTTATAACCTCCTGTGGCAATGATTTCCACAGTTTAACTATGCACTGTGAGAAGAAAATGCTTCCTATTGTTTGTTTTGAATATATACCCTAGTAGTTTAATTTAATGCCCTTAGGTCTGATGTTAAAAGGAATGACAAAAAAGAAACCAACATTTGTGGTTCATATTCACTGTGGCACTCTCACAGACCTTTATCAGATATAACTTGACCAGACTGGAGAAACTTACCTTGTGGAATCTATCCGATATCTTTTGTCTCTTTGTTCCTTTCCCTGTAGCTTTCCTAGTTCTACTAGATCTGTTTGAGTTAGGCAGAGATCAAAACCGCATGCTGCATTCCAAGTGTGAGCATGCCGCAGAATCTTTTAGAGTGGCATAGTCATATTTTCTGGTTTGCTATTTCCAAACACCTTCCAAAAACTAATAGAACTAAAGAATAACACATCATGCAATTGACATGCTCTAGCATCTTTGAACTAAAATATACATATAAGTTTTCTCCAATGCATAGTCAATAGAAAGATGTTTGCTTATATGTAATTTTAGATATCATTAAGCTGTCTGAGAGATCAAAATATAGTGCCAGGTTCTGATGTGAGTTATACTGCAGATACTCCATTGAAGTTGACAGGTCCAATCAATATACAGCATGCACTGACATGAAGTGGATTCATGGCATTCCCTGAATGCTATATATACACAGACAATTATTGCAAGTGCACTCATTGTGTAATTTCCAGGAGATATGTTCTAGCTAATAAGCTTCATGCAATAAGTAGTCTGTATATAATTCAGATCAAGTAGTGTAAACTAAATTAATTGTATTCTTTACTTATTGCACTTTTAAAACATCAAGTAGCATGAAAACATAACAGAATACAAATTACTTCAAAATGTAAGAAGGCTGTTGCAGTTTATACTTGCACCATGATGTCTGAAGGGACAGGTGTTTCAGATTTAAATTTTCAGCTAAAGCATGCCACATCTATGTGACACACCACAGACAGACAGCTTCTGATACTTCATGCCAATAAGAGATGATTCCATTCTGCAAAAACTGCAACACTTTCACAAAATTAATGGTTTAGGGTTGCTCAAAGAATGGCCATACAAAGTGTTAGCAAAAAGTACTTTTAATACGATTCATGAAGACATGATTTAACAGAATTCAATAACAAGGTTCACTCTATTACTAATTACATGGATGGAGCATACAAAGGCAAATCAAGGTAAAATCAGCTAAAACCAATCGATACTGAAACCGAAGGCACAAAGAGTGAGGGAGACCCTCCCATTGAGTCATAAGGTTCAGAATAGACCCCGTTGCCTTCTGAACTCCTGAAGGAGCCTAGTTGTGGTTGGGTCTAGTCTTTGTCTCAGACGTGGTGAGTGTCATATATCTAAAGGTTTACAAGTGTACCAATTCATCACAGAGGGAATTTTTACAGTTTCCATTTAGCAGCAGTTTGTGGGTTTGAGGGGAGTCTTTCAAACTGAGTCAGTAGAATTTGCTATAATTGCTACAGCAATACACACACACATATACACACACATACATGCATACCCAAAGACATATAAAGGTACCTGTTAAAAATTCCCCCTGAGGTCAGTGAAGTACTCATGTCAGATGTCTCAGCATTTCTCAAAGGCTGAGTCGCAAGCAGTAGCAGGACTTCAACCTACCTCCCATTTTTTGGCAACAGTTTGAGAGTTTGCGGGCTCTGAGGGGTCACCCACTCAGAAGGAGATGTTGGTAGCAGCCTGCAGTGGTCCAAGAGAGCGCAAAGGGTCTCACTTAGAACCACTGTTTATAGGGTTGCAACATGATTGGCTTTAGTCGTTAGTAAATTTCCATCCTAGCCACAACCCAAGGTAGTAATTAGTAGAAGTTTTTCAGAACTCCAGTAAAATGGATACCATTCCACTTGGGCTACAACCAAAGGAAGCAGTGTTCTAAGGCTGTCAGGGGATAACTGATTATCCCCACCCTTCCTTGGCCAGGGATCAGGAGTCCCTGGTATGATCAGTGTCTCCCAGCTTAGCCATGTAAGCGTCCATCAAGGGACGCTTCACCATTCAACTCCTTACACAAAGGCCAAGGCCTGATGAGAATTCTTGAGATCGTAGAGGGGCTTAGAGGATGTAAGGGGAGATACACCCACACAAACCTCAACTGAATAATGTTACTATATATGTTTTACATACATGTACTTTCAATATTCTGTATGATACAATGTATGCATCAAAAATATTGTATGAGACCTCCATATAGAGATAGAAGAAAATAAATACACTATAGTATTTAGTTGCATTTTCTTTTAAGCCTGGAAGTAATATACCTTCACATTTTTATTTTGGCCTTGAGTCATAGGGATGTCTCCTAATTTTCCTCTGCCTCATGTTGAGATTGAGGATGACATTGTCCTTCTTTGTTTTAAGTCTTTCATCTGAAAGGTATTATATAACAGGTAGAAAATTAATTTATTAACATGGATTATTTTGGGACACATTTTTCAGTCCTTTTCTACCATACCTGAAGGCTGAGTGAGTACACAACTTTGTCAGTCTACAGAAGGCAAGCCCATAATTACAACCCCTATACCTGCAGAGCACTGGGAATTCTCCTTGTGCTCTTTCCCACAGCGAAACCACACACAACCAAAAAATATTCTCAGGAGTTGGAAGAATGTGGATTGGCTAGTAAGTTTTTCTCATTTGTTCAGACAGGCTTTTTTTGGCATCTAATTGAGGCACATACTCCCCAACACCTCCTCTATCCCATTTTTATTTAGACTGTGACATAAAAGCACTTATCCAACCCCTTAACCAATTTACACAGTTTTTACTGCCAGCAGTCACATTTGTCTAAACACACAATCTAGCTGGCATGTGACTAGATGAAATGGTATCACTACTATTCAGTGCAGTGAATTTTTCTGGGACTTCCAGATATATGGTTGTTACAAATGCAAATTGCAAGTTGCATTGTGAGTACATCTGACATATTGCACATGTGCATATCAAATTCAGAAAATATCCACATGGGTGAATCCATGAATCTTCTGGACCTTGTGCGCCACAGTGGTCTCCTGTGCAAAACATGCCCTTATACTATTGAGTCATCACAATCCCTGGTGCCTAAAGTTCACTGTCCAGATACTCCGAGTGCAGGCCCTCATTCTTTTTCTGGCATTTTCCAGATGAAATATGGAAGCATCTGCTTTGCATGTGTTTTGGTGCAGTGTGATGCACACCTTGTTCTTCTAGCCTCTGTACTAGGCACTCCTAGTGGAACAGCAGAGATGTTATCTCTGGAGATTATCATTATCAGCTGACTTTGTTTTAAACAACACTACCATTACAGAGGAGTGAAGTGGTATTAAAAACTGTGTCAGTTATTTAGGTGTAATTTACTATAGTGGACAGTTGGTCAGTAAATACATCCTCTCAGGAACACTCAGATGAGTAGTAGCTCATATGACTGTTCTCTAAAGTGCCTACATTCAAACCATTTTGGGTCTGGAAGCTGAGCAGACATATTAATAAGTCTTAAAGTAGTAAGCAGACATATTAATAAGTCTTAAAGTAGTAAGTAGTAAGAAAGGCAAGAACATCAGGGCCAAAACCAGCATATAAGAGTTTAAAATACATGTTAAGGAAGTGCCTCTTAAATCTTTTTCTTTTAACAAAAGAGCCTAAATTTCCTAAATCTGTGCTTTATTTGACTGTAATCACATCTACTTCTCCACATCTTAAAGAAAAAAGACAGTGAAAACTATTAAGGCAAAAAGATGCATTACTTTATAATGTCAGAGAAGTTAACTCTGAGAATATGTACATATTGCATCTATCAGCTTTAGCAATATCTGGGTTGTTCAGTTTTAGGTTTTAATCAGATCATAAACAACACTGTAAAAAAGCTTTGTGTTTAGCTATACTGTATCACATTTTCTATGAGCTAGGCATATACAAAGTCACTACATCTCAACTGCTTACACAGATTTGTTGCGTTGCCCGTTTTAATGAAGTCTCATTCATTCCGTGGGTTAGGAAGACACCTAACAGGTACTTCAGTCTTAATAGACTTTGTCAGACATCCTTTGAGTCTCCATACAACTTCAGAGAATTCTAAATCCAGAGGTTCTGATGAGTTTTATGACAAGCCACTTGGTCACCAAGTTTTTATTCTGATGTGCTCAGAAGAACCTCAGCATTAATTCTCATCAAGATATATGAACAGGTCATCCCTCTGTCATTCTTGAATTTGGCCTTTACTTGGCAGTGAATTGTCTGCTACATAAACCATGAGCAGCACCTGTACTATAGTTCTTTTGTCCAGTAGTTCAATGGTTAGAAAATTTGCACAAGACAGGAGAGATTTACCCAAGGTGAGGTTTCATCTGTGCTTGCATCTTTTCAAGAACAATGATCAAATCTCCAGGCTGTAGGGCATTCTGGAATAAGGAAGCTTCTCTAATTCGCTCTGTTCACTATTACTCCTATTGTGACATGTTATAATTATATCGACTGTCTGAAAGTGAGAGACTGCTCACTTTTGCAATTTGTAGTTAAGGTTTTCACTGAAGAGAAGATACCCAAACAAAAATGTTACACATAAGCCACTACAAACCCTCTGTCACTTCAAACTGTTTCATTACTGTGTCTCATCTCAGTCAAGAGCCAACAGCAAGTTCTGTGCCTTTGTCTTGTTGGGGTATTTCTATCAATAAAATGTGTTTAAAATGTGCAGTGTGATAATCAATGTAAGATTTGGTACAGATTCAGTCAGGGTGCATGCTGACTCACCAATGAAAATAGGAAGATTATCATTACTATTATTGAAGCAGTTGTTAATTGGCCAGTCAGGTACACAAGATAACATCTGATCTAATGAAAAGACAACTCTAATAAGGAAGAAAAATGCTTATTTTAATTAAGAGCGATGGTCAGATTATCTCCCAAATAAGGAAAAAAAAAAAAAAATAAAAATCAATACATATGAGGAAAAAGAGATTAGATCTGTTTAGGCTCCTGGGGAGGACTTACAAGAGAGGATTGATTATAAAAAGAAAGTGTCTAACACAAGGAAAAGGACATAACCTGAGGCCTCGTGTATACAGGAAACAGAACTCTTTATTAACTGAATCTTTAGGAAATCTTGCAGAATAACAGCTGGATAAAAAGGGAGGTAGATACTGCTGATGTAATCCCCATGTCAGTAGAGCAAACATTAATTTTATTTCTTTTTTTGTGTGTCATGTAAACATTTGTAACTGTTTCCTATTTTCTCATTTGTTCGTTTGCTTGTTTTATCTCAACCCTTGTGTTGTTTGTTTACAAAGTGCAAGCAGACAGAAAAAATCTTGACTTCTTTCTTTCCAATTGGACACTGAGGCAAATTAATTCCGGTTGCCATAGCTCCACAGCATGTTCTTCAGATAACCCACAGGTAAATGAGTTGTAGCATACACAGCAGGATTTTGTAGGAGCAGTGGGTGGTATCACAAGATACAGGGGAGGAGAGGATGACAACCAGAAGGGTTCTTAGTTAAGCAGCTAACATGAAGGAACATGTAAGAAAACTGAGGATCTTCAGGGAATTTATTACACATGTTTGAATGCTCAGTCTGCTGAATAAGTATTACTGAGTGGAGCACAAGCTAGAATGCAGGTGCCATTCCCTGTCTACCTGCAGTATGGCTAGTGAATGCCTGCTTTGCTTCATCTTCTGGCCAAGCACATAGTTCTTTTCACTGAGCACCTGCTTCAACAAGAAGTGGGGAGGGTACTCTCACACCAGAATATACAGTAGTCTGGTATTAGGTCAACTGCTTCAAATGCCTATGTATTCAACACCTCTCATGGAAACAAGGAAATTTAACTCACCTCTTCTATCTCACAGCCACTGAGTTGTTAGATGAAGGGGGACTCTCCACTGGCCATCTTCAAGGTGAACTTAACTTTGGATTTTGAAAAGTAGCATGTAACATCTAGCTTCAAAGCAAGCTCCTGTCTCTTCTGCATCACCAGCACAACAAACAGCATTTCAGTACCTGACCACTTAACATGTTTGCTTCTGCCATTCTCGTTTTGTGACTTAACTTTCTACATTATGATTTGCATCTCTGGAGCCTAATTCAAAGCATTCTCCAAGGAGGCTGGGAATGTACAGATTTTAGCGTTATCTGTCCTTTCAACCTGGAATAGCACAGGATGTCGCAGTAACAGTGATGGAAGCCCAGCCTCTGTTCTTCCCCTCATCAATTCACACTTGTTCCTTTCTCTGATGGTCATAGCTGGCCTTGAAACTTAAACTAATGATGCTATCCTTTACTGCTAATCTTGTCATTTGGAAGAAACATTAATGATAGCTACAACCCTGATCCAGGTTTTGACATTCTTAATTTCCAGGATAAACTTCTGAGCCCATAATCTTTTCCAGCCCCTGGCAGTACACAATTTACAAGAATCCTTTTTGCTAGGAGTCCCTGTGAATTAGTACAATGTGATATATTTCATGGCCTGATCATTGGCAAAACACTACATGACAATCTTCTCTTAGATCAACATAAATCTACATAAATATTGATAGTCTGAATGAACAAATATGAAAGATTTTAGTGATTTTGTGGAATGAAAGCTAATAAAATATGTTTTGAACTTTCTTTCCTACTAAGTGTCTGAAAATGTAAATCTACAAAATTAACTTACTGAAAATAGAGCAATTTTATACATATACAGAATGCTATTATAGTCACTACTGCAAACTTTGAGAATATACATTTTAACGTAGCAAGTGTCAATATGACTTTACCCCAAGAAACCAAGTACTTCATACAGCCACTTAAATGAGCAGCCAATCTCTAACTATAACCACAGTTAAGCAATGCACGATTGCAAAATGTAACATGATCCTTGTTCTGATCATTCAGCATTATCAGGTATGTCTCCCTTTCACAGAACAAACTCAGCAAAATTCTACTGAAATGAAAGAAAAAAATTAAAGTATGGGCTGATAATAAATAAGAACTCATCAGGAAGGAAAGGAGATAGCAAATCACTGTAAAATTTGTAGTAGAGTTGACCAGTTTGCTTCAATTGTTATTCTTATGAAAGTGAGAAATACCCCTCTCTTCCTTCCTGTAGTTTCTAGGAAATCATCACCTTGGTACAAGATATCCTGGAAAGGAAGCATGTCTTCTTGTCTGCTTCTTTCATTCTAGAGGCCCATAGGGAAAGAAGTCATAGTTATAAATCCACAGCTCATATTTTGGCAATAAGTACATAGGAGTTACTCCTGGGTGTTACTGCTTTCTCTGAGAGTATCTGGGGTGACAAACTGAGATGAAGCTGTGGAAAGCATCTGCTTTATCTCAATTTTTTTGATGCACCAATACTCATCCTCTTAGGAGATTTTCTCTGTAATGCTGGGAAAGAAGGGAGAATACACTTGTTCAAATGTCTGCCCATTGGGATTTTTTAGAATACAGAAATAGAGTTGAATGACTAGTTTTTCTGATGTTCAGAAACAGAAATGGATCCTGTAACTCTGATAAAGGTAAGTTTGCATTTTTGTGGTAGTACAGAGCATCAGTAATCAAGAACTATGTAGTAGGAGGCAAGAAACTCCTAGCATTTTTCTCATCCTGGTTTTGTTACATCAGTCCATTAGAATTTCTTTCTTTTCCTTTTACATTTTGGTACACTTGCATTATACTAATGACAGGGTGACTATTGATTACAGTACAGCTTGTGCACACAGTGCACCAGATCATGCCCTAAACTGTATGAACAGGAAAGTAATAAATAATAATAAAATATTACTCCAAGCATCAATACTCACTTCCATAGCTCCCTCTTTGATGAATCATTTGGAGGCATAAAGTACTCGAACTGATAACCAAACTGATAATACAATTTTTGATCTTCCCTCAAACCTTTCTATGAGTTGTAGATTATTAGAAAGTTAATGCAACTATGTACGCATATAACTACAATGGCTCTATTATAAAACCTACTTTTTGAGGTTTAATATCTCATCTGGTTTAAATCGCATTGGAATAAAATTTGGTTTTCAGCCCAGATGCACATTTATTTTACAAAAATATTATTCAAATAAGAATTATTTTTTATATAAAGATCAGGAAGGAAATTAATTTTTCAGCGATTTCTACTTTCTTTGGCAAAAAAAATACACAAGTATGTCATTGAGCAAAAAGAAACAATTCCATGTCTGAATTAGAGAAGGGGCCTTATTCTTTAGGAAAATGAACTCCTCATAGTATTTTGGTTGGAGATCCAATTGCAAGATATTCATCATTCAGCTTTTTTTTCCAATACCACACAAATTCAGACATCCTTTTGAGGACATTTGCAGTATTTTAGACATGTAGTCATAAGGCAGTTATTTTTGTCCATTCTATTTCTTTTCATTTCCATGATTTCATGAATTAGTTTTTCTAAATTGTGTGAGAGGAAAAAAAAGCCCTAAGTCACAATGACATAATATTAATCATATTAACAATTTCAAGGTAAACAATACTTTGTTAAACTACAGTTTTATGTGTGACATTATTAAGAAAAATGTTTGCCTTGCATCTACTTTTTCTTTATGTTGAGGTGGAGGTTTTGTCTTTTTCTTTCTTTTTCTTTCCTTTTTTTTTTTTTTCTTCTTTGCTTTAGGGAAAAGCTGTGGAGATAAACCAGATGTTGCCATATACTGCTGGTAGAGATAAGATTGATCACACTAGAAATTATGCATACTTCAAGTTAGGTCATGTCTCAGACAGATGGACATGCACAATGGAAAGGAGACTCCTGCAGTTGAGCCTTCCCTATGGCTTCCCTGGGATTTTAGGTCCAGGTGTAAAGAAGTAAGCAGGTGTTAGAAGGACTTTATCATCACTAATGTGCCAGCCAGCACATCTGAACAGGCACAATGTTGTACATAATCTGCTACACATAAGGGCCATGAGCTTCATTCCTATCTTTTGCTAGGTTAAAACGTTCCTATGTCTGTATTTTCCACGTTCTTCTCATCGCTATATTTCATGCTCTACTGAGAATAGAGTTGGCATGCCAAAGACTGTCCCAAAGGAAAACCAGCACCTGGCTGAACGACAACAAAAAGTGTAATAATACACATACCCAAGAAGTAGGGAGAATTAAACTTACCTCAGGAGAAATACCACTTCCTAACTTCTGTGTAGTTTGCTGATATTAAGTGCTTAAATAACAACTTCTTACTATTATTTATGTAATTTCCTGGGTGAAAAATATCAATCATCAGAAAAATTACTAAAGTAAGCTAACGTCATATATGTATACCCGAGATATTGACTCTTTGTTCATGATTATCAAAACTGAGGCTTGGATCCCTAGTTGCCAGTATGGAAAAAAAGAACCAAACCATTCAATAGTGTTGTTTACTTCCTTTTTCTCTGTCTCACAGCATATCCCTAAAAAAAAACCAAAATCTTGTATTAAAAAAAAATAATTTCCAAATAGACCAATAAGGTAGACAGTGTAAAATATGAAGTCCTTTAAATAAGTTAGTGGTTTTGATAGCAATGTCATAGCTGATTTTAATTCATCAGCATGTTAAAGCAGAAAAAACAATGCTAGTAGTAAGACATGTATTACTAATTTTAACAAAATATGTCAATTGTAAGTACAAACCATGTCATGAGACCCAGAAAAATACTGCAAAATAAGGGAATTATAGATGTTAGTATACTGAGTGTTGCTTGATCACCAGTCTATGTCAGATTGGCAGTTATGTCTGTGAATGAATGCTCCCTACCCTAAAAGCTACATTTTCATTTCAATACCTTAGAGAGTCATATAATTGCTTTCAGTAGTGAGCATTTCTTATATGTCATGCAATATTACATAATACATTACTAAAGAGTAAAAAAATACATTATTTCTTCTATATCATACATGACTAGAATACTTTTCTATGCATCATTTGGCCATTATTTTTATTGCACAGTATGTTCCCAATTCTTGATTAGAACTCAAAATTTTACATTAAACTCTGAAATGGTTTTGAAAAGACTTTCCAACATTCCTCTAACTGTAAGACTTCTCTGAGGAGGTAACACTTACAGGTAAATGTAGATCTGAGGGGGTTTTGGTGCTTACACCACATTAGCCATATATCCATGGGCCCAAATTACATCCTACTTAGGGTTAGCATAACAAATCGCCTTTCATGTGGGCCTTAGCATGTAGAATCTCTCACAAAGGTGAGTTGTCAAGGCAGAAGAGGTGAAAAAACGGCGATCACAGGGACTGGAAATTGTTATTCCCCCACCTTGTTTCTTCCACCTTCGGTTTCCTTTTTTCAAGTCATTTAGTGACCTGAGGTGAAATGGGCAGGAATTGACAGTGCACATGCTGCTGCTGGCAGCAGAGTTGCTGCAGTTGCTTCCTGGACATGAAAGGAGGGTAAAACAGAAGAAAGAAACCCAGTTACTGTTCTCTAAACATAACATATGCAAAGCCAATAGGTTTGCCATAGTTAAAGCCAACCCCTTTTTCCTGTAGAAAAGATTTTCCCCCCACTGCAGTTCAGGAAAAAGGAGAGATGCTTTTTGTCTCTCCCTCTCCCTCTCCTTGCCCGCACAAAGAAAACGTGGGTTGATACCATTTTTATTGTTCTGCTGGGGTGGGTTTCAGACCTCTCATTAGCATACTGAATGTCTAATTGAATTCGGGGCTAAGTTAATCATCTTGTTTTGTTTAGAGGCGGTTTGTGAAAGGTGCCAGGAAACGATCACTTCGGCTTGGGGTTAGCATGGTGCTGCCACCCCAAGAAATAGAAATCGAGAAGGGGGAGGGAGCTAGGGAGAGGCGTGTTGACTGAGTGATGTCTGGAGGGCGAGCTCGTGTGTCTCTTTGGTGATGTTGTGTGCTGCTGTACTGAAATCCATCCCTCTGCTGGAGCTAAGGCAAGAGTTGGAGGCATCTGATGTTGCCGTTTCCAGGGTGAAATTTCTAAGGCTTAAAAACAACAACTGAAAAAAAAAAAAACAAACAAAAAAAAAAAACAAACAAAAAAAAACAACCAACATTAAGTCCTCAGCAAAAAAAGCCATCAGAACTGAAGAGCCAGCATCTCCATGTCCAAGTGGCATCACCCAGACTGACGTTTGAGAACCATATGCCTTTAACCTAGCCACACACATGAGGGGGGAAATGAAGAAAAAAAAAATATAGAAAAAAGGTAAAAAATAAACTACAACTACCCACCATCACATTTTCCAGAAAAGGGCCAGAAACAGAGCCGGTAGGAAAAGGGGGAAAAAGACAGAGAGAGAGCGAGAGAGAGAGAAAAAAGCCTCCCCCTCTTCCCCCGATGAGTTTTTCGCAGTGCTCTGGTGAAGCTCGGAGGTGGCTGGTAGCGCAGGGGGCGGCTGCTGCCGCGGCTGGCGGGGTTCCGCGCAGCTCCCCGCGCCGGACCGTCAGCACCGCCGCGCCGGACAGCTCCCCGCGCTGCTCCCCGAGTCCCGCTCCTCGCCCGGCCGCGCTGAGACGCGCCGCGCCGCGGGGTCCGGTCCTGCTCCACAACAAGTACCTCTGTGCTGTCTGGGAACTACACTACACTCTCCTCTTGGTGTAACTGCATTGTCTCCTCCTCACGGAATTGGCCGTCGGGCGTAATTATCCCCATTCCTTCCCCCCTCCCCTTTCTCTCCTTTGCAGGAACGACTCTTTGGGAACCTGGTCCACCCAGGGATGTAAAACTGTGCTTACCGATGCATCCCATACGAAATGCTTATGTGATCGTCTCTCTACCTTCGCCATTTTGGCTCAGCAACCTAGAGAAATAGTAAGTAACAAAGAGAAGAGGGGGGGGAAATCCGGTTTTAATGCAAAAGGCAATAGCGAGGGGACTGCGGGGGGGAGGGGGAGAAGCTGGTCGAGCTTTCCTCTCAGGGATATTTCAGCCGTTGCACTGAGGAATTGTTTAATATTGCAGGTAGGCAAATGTTGGTCTCCTGGTGTCTACAGTGCCTCAGAGAAATGAATTCCAGATTCTGTGATATAACTAAATCCTAATCAAATTTGCCTGTTCTCAAACTCTCCATTTTTCAGAGCAAGCCTCCTAATTGTGATGCAAATGTGTTGAAAACTTTTGTATTGAACAATTATCAACTTAACAGGCTTTTAAAATGTTGCAAGCCATTCCAGGAGAATGTGCAGGGCTTTATTACTGTTCTTGGTAGGAAAACCCTAGATACTGTAGTTAAACAGATTGCAGATCTGCATTGGACATTTTCAGCACAGATTTTTTATGTAGTCTGTTGATGTGATGTAAGGGAAATAATCAAGTTTTCATGAGAAAGATGGAACATTAAGTGTATGAGCAGACACTCCCAGTATTATTCCATGTGCAAATAGCTAAAAAGCAGGTATATGCAAAGTTATCCTGCTAAGGCAGAATTTATTTTTCCTGGGTTTGGGAATGTATGATCAGACTCTTTAACAGCAGAGTAGATCAGTGTGGAACCAAGTGTTTGAAATAAAATGTTACTTTCTGCCTGAGATCTGGCCTAGAACTACATCAGTCTTATCTCCTTTGTGGGTGACAAAAGATATCTTGATAAATGTAATTTACAATACATCCCTGAGGCTTTGAAAAGCATTTTGGTAAACCAGACACAGTATCCTTTCAAACTTTTAGAGCTATTTTTTTTGCATTTGTATTAGTAAATACCATGGCAATTTCAGAACAAGAGCATATACACTTACGGAGCAAAAACCTCACCTGATTTCTGATGATAATCGTTTAATTTACAGTAGGGAAAGCTAGTTTGGTTTCAAGGTCATTTATTTTCATCTTTTATTAAAGCACTAAGCACAAATGAAATAACTCTAAATTTGTGGTTTCATTTACGGAAGGTTTATGATATTGTTGCCAGAGATGTCTTGCCATTCCTTCTAGACAATCAAAGGCCCAAGGAAATTAAGTGTGTGAAAATAGTCAAAGTTATTAAAAGTCAGAAAGTTTGATAATCCTGCAGCAAGCATAGATCAAACTCTGGGACAGATTACTGGATGATCTTTAACATATAACGTGAAACCGAGCTGTTTGTTCAATACACATTTCTAAATATTGCTGTTTCTCATGAGAAAGATATCTTTTAATTAATTTTAACTAGGGAGTAGTTTAAACTGGTGCTAATGTCATGTCTCCTATTACATTATAATATTAGTTCTTCCTTTATTTTTCAAAATATCATGCAGGTGTTATATGGCATTTTAAAGCTCAAAGGCCTCTGAGGAATGTACCAGTAATTAAACAGATCTCAGAGTATGGATCAGTTTTGGAATTAAGCTGATTTCTGCTGAATAAGTAGTATTACTGAAGCTCTATGTGACAACCCTGGGTGCTTTCATAATTTTGCTTTTGTTGCTTTTTTCTTTTGATTTGTTATTTTAATTGCTGAAGGATGGTTTTTCTTCATGGTTGTCTGTTGTAACCTACAGATCATGGAATCATCTGGTACACCCTCAGTGACCTTAATAGTAGGCAGTGGTCTTTCATGCTTGGCCTTGATCACCCTAGCAGTTGTCTATGCAGCGCTATGGAGGTATGTAATGGACTGACAAAGCTGAACATGAATACATAGCTATATTTAGTTGAACTGCAATTTAAAGAGAGCATTAAATGCAACATTTGTTTTTATCTGGGAAAGAAAAAAAAGCAAAATGTAGTACATGTTTTGATGCCTAAATTTGTTGATGTGACTGATAAGTTTTACTCTCCTGGCCTACTGATGATGCTATAGCCTACTCTTTGCCCTGCTCAGTATAAATGGAATTGCTTTTTCAGTGAGGTTTTCATAGTGCTAGTAAACAAGTTACAGGATTATTCTATGTGATATTTCATGTGAGGCTTCTGGCCTATACTTTAGACCACTTTTCCTTGATTTACATTTTAAACAAAAACTTCTGTGAGCTAAAAATAACATATCAAAGTGCCACATAAGGTGTCACAGATTTAGGGAGGTTTAGTCAACTGGTTTTGTGTTTGTCCACTTTGATTCTGAGTTTCAATGAAGACAATAAAATTAAAGTGGTTTCAAGTAGTGTAGTGTTTTCAAGTAGTGTAGTGGTACATTCAAGTAACAGTCTTTCTTTCCATCTTGAGTTTACTAGATTAAAATATTATATTGACTTAAAAGTGCAGTAGATATTCATGGAGTAAATCAATTTGAGAAGGGATGTCTTAGTGTAGAAGAAACAGAAAACGAAAAGTCACACAAAATGGTAGATAATTTTTAAAAGTGAACATGGGTTCTCATTTCATCTTTTTTTTTTTTTTTTCCATAATTAAAGAAAAATAGGTTTATATGGAAGTATGAAGAAACACAGCAGAAAAAAATAATTTTTAGAGTAATGTAAAATAAGATGACAGAACTTTGCTTTTAGAAGCAGCCCGATAATTTTACACCCTTTTCCTTTTCACTCACTTATGTAGCCACAGAGACTCACAGGATTAGATATATATATATTATAAATATAGAATATCTAGTTACATAAGTTATAATAAAAAGAGTTTTAAAATTGTTAGTTCTTGACTGGAACAAAACTGAGAAAGAGCGTATTTCAGGATATAATACCCATCTGAAGAACTATACTGTTATGTTTGCATTCCCTGATATATTTAGCACTTGGATGGAAATACTCTCATCCTCAGTGGAACTGGTCTTCTCAATTATTTAAATTAGATATAAGGAAGAAATTTTTTATGATGAGAATGGTGAGGCACTGGCACAGGTTGCCCAGAGAAACTGTGGCTGCCCCATCTCTGGCAGTGTCCAAAGCCAGGTTGGATGGGGCTTCGAGCAACCTGGTCTAGTGGAAGGTGTCCTCGCCCATTGCACAGGGGTTGGAAATAGATGATTTTTAAGGTCCCTTCCAACCCAAGCCATTCTGTGATTCTGTGATTCTATGATTACGGTAACTTCCAAGCAAAGAAAAAAAAATGTGCGATGTTTTATGGACCTAGTGTGGGCTCTGCATCCCACTGAAGAGAATATAGCTCATGCAGATCACAGTGTTCTATCAGTGAGATATTTTGAAAATATTGTAACTGAGGGGCCTGTCATTTGAATCATTAAAATTTGCCTCCAATGTTTTTCTCGAGAGCACATAAGTAACCAAAGTAACCAATTACAGAGAAAAGATAGACACTGAAACTTATATGTGTATATACTTGTTTTTATAAATCTAGTGGTAGGGAGAAATTTGGTATTTTAACACAATGTCTGTATTTTGGAACCACACCTTCCCTTTTAATGGCAGGGCCTGTTTAGAAGTGATACGAGGTAGAGGTCTGAAGAAGGCCTGTGTGGGCACTCTTTGATGGCTGATCGATTTGATCCCCCCAATTGAAAATTCAAACTGAAAGATAAATTCAATATCAGTCAAATATTTATTTTCCCTTCCCTTCATCAGCAGTGGACTGGAAGAAAAATTAAAACCTTCCTAGCCAAAGTCAAAGCTATGAGCTCCTGCTTGCGCTGTATTTACTCAACCACTAAGGTCCTTTCTCATCCATAAATGCACATGGTTGAGAGCTAGCTCAGCTGAATCAGTAGTTAAGAAGTTAGAAAGTAGCAGCATACTGACTGTGCAAAGGCACTAGACTTTCTCTGTTTGTCTGCAAACACATAAAACTAGCCTTAACAACATTGTTATATTTTAAGAATAAATATGGATTGTGTTATCAGGATTGTTCTGTCTTCTTAACTAAAAAAATTTAATGCTGTATTACTTGATTGATACCTGGCAAGAGGACTACAATTCTTTTCATGTTCAAAGCTCAGCATTACTTGTGGGTTCAGCACCCCTTGTTAAGACCTCCTCAGGGTGCCAGCTATGGGGATACAGCTCAGGAGGAGACAGCCATATTAACTAAGCTCCAGTGAGAGAAGCATATAGTATAGGTCATGTAATGTACGACATGGCCTTCAGTGGAACTAAGCACCCTCAACTTTAATTTACTTTAGTAGTCAACATTTATTCTTTTAACAACTATGAAAATCAAGTCAGTAAGGTACCTCAATTGAAACCATAATCATTCTTTTTCTGCCCTGTAGCATATAAAAGGCTGTACGTATATAAAAATGAGAATATTTGCATCTTGTAAGGGAATAGGTGATAAGAGTATTTGACTTTTTCATCCTAAACATGCTTGTAAAATGAATATGATAAGTTTGTAAAACAGACTGTGTGATGCTCACTGCTGTAATTGAATCTTTCTGCATAAACTTAGCTATTTTTTGGTATTAGGTATTATGAAGATAAAGATATTACAGTATTACTGTTTTTTCATACAAATTATTCCATAAAGGTTGTGGAACATCAAGATAAATGTTACCACTATCCCAATAACATGTTTAAAAATGCAGTGCCATAGTATCATCAACCAATCTGCATCCTATTTATGCATCATGCACCAGATCATCTGTTTATGTAAATCACCATATTTTTGCTGAAGTTAGTTATTGTTAGTGGTATATGCCAGCTGTGAATATTCCTGGGGATGAGCAGAGAGCATAAAAAGTCCTGACATGAATGCATGCAAGCCATTATTATCAGTATGATGTTAGAACAGTGTTGCCAGCAGGCTTTAAAAGAAGCATTGATAGATTATTTTTTTAGTATACAAGGTACTAAGAGGGAATTGCAGAATATCTATCAAAATATCATAGTTCCAATGTTTGTAATGTGATACCTCCCTGGTACTCTTTTGGAGCACTTGAAAAGAAGTGTTTACCTTTCAGAGTGTCTACTATATTTAATACAAGAACTGCATCAAAGCTTTATACAATTTACTAGTTGTTTTCCTTTTAGCAAAGTTGTTCCCTCTCTTTTTTTATTTGAACAGGTACATCAGATCTGAGAGGTCAATAATTTTAATCAATTTCTGCCTGTCTATTATCTCATCAAATATCCTTATCCTGGTTGGACAAACTCAGACACATAATAAGGTATGGGAATATATTTTATTAAATTTGCACTTAAATATTAATATGTTTGCTTTATTTGTGATTAACTTAAAATAATTGCATCCATTTAGTCTTGTACTCATAGGACTTGGCATTTTTTGTAAAATACTAACAGTCAAGGAAAAATATTTACCATCTCTCATAATCTCGTTTTCCCCTCCAAAAATCGCTCCTAGTATTGTTCCCTCTGGATAAGCTGTATTCTCTGTGGTAGACTTGTATATTTCATGACTAAATTTCAAAGCAAAAAAGTTCAAAGACTCAACATCAAAAGGACAAATTCTGGTTCATTATAATAGTTGTAATAGGATTGTGCTACAGTGTTTTTGTCTTTTTGTTAGCTCACTGGTACTCGAAAGGCAAGTAGAAATTGCTTAGAAGTCAGAGTGCTACTCTTGAAAATGTACAGAAACAGTCACATAACAAGCTGTAGAACATTTAAATGTCTGACTGATGTAGCTATAAGAAAGTAATAGCCCTGCATACCTTAGTGATATATTGCTGATTTATTAGTAATGTTTTCTTAGACTCTTTCTGAACATAGTTGTTATTTGTCGCTCTCCTTTAGAGCAGGGCTGTGTCAGTGTTTTGAGGCATCACCTGGTGCCTAGTGATGCTAGGCAACTTTCAGAAGTGATAAAAAGTGGTTTCTTAAAATTAACTATAGATACATGACAGCTTGGATTAGAAAATAGGATGTAATTTGTGAATAGGGCAGTGTGTGATAGAATGCTGTTAAGTTCTGAAGTGAGCAAGTATCTGTAAAGTAATTTCTTATCCCACAGTGTTAAACTACTTAATGCACTGCTCATCTTAGTTTTTCCAGTATCTAGTGAAATACGTTCATCATCTGCTATAGGATAAACAGTGTTTCTACAACACACCTACAATTAAACATTTATTCTTTTCAAATACTTAGAAAATTAACTGCCAGAAGTCTCATAAGTTCAACAGAAGTCACATAGCTGTACTTTGTAAAACATACTCCAAACATAGTAATTTCCACATAATTTAACAAAATTATTAAAATTAATGCATTAACATGCTTAAAAGTTTTGAACATATGTAGAGGTGCCAGGGAACAAAATACACATTTGCAGGAGATACTCACATGACTCACAGATTTTATTCAGGGGAAAAAATTCAGAAATGCAGAAGCAACTTCAGACTGCCAGAGTGCAGAAGCATTAAACCTCTCTAGAATTTCAGCCCTAACATGCATAGTAATATATATTATTTTATTATGTATTTCAGAAAGAAATATGATTCAGTAGGTGAAAGTTCCTATAGATGTTGCCACTGTGGAGTCAGGGTTTGAGGGCATCAGAACAACTGTGTTTGATAATATGATCCCTAGGCATGCTGGCAGCCTTTCTCTGATGCTTGACTCAGGGACTCTGAACAAAAACACACCTTAATCCAGTTCCTTTCTTTTAATCTTAATCTCTTTGAGCTCCCTCACTTCTGCTTCCTGAACTCCAGAAAGTAGAGATATTATACTGACTTATTTCTGAGCCATCAGATCCTAAAAATGTAAGCATTCAGAGGCAATAATTGACAGAAAAACTAACACATAACAAAGATTACATTTTGAATATATGGCCTAAAAAATCACTCTAAAATATCGCTTTCTACTACACTCATCTTTTTGAGTCCACATGTTGCTTTTGGTACATGTACCACCTGGGAGTACCTTTAGTTGATCAAAGGCAGAAGACATTTTTTATACCAAGGAAGATGTTCCTTGTTACAGACCAAAATTCTGATACTATGTCTGCAGATTCCTGAATATATTGTAGCTCCAAGAGGCTAGCTTTGGAGTGCACCATCAACAAAATGGCCAGGTAAAGCCACTGTTTAGCAAAAACTTATTTAAATAAGCAGTCAGATCCAGGTATGACTTCAGTATGTTTGTAAGTAGGTATGTGTTTTGGCATCAGAAGTATTTGAACCCAAATTCTGAATTAATTTTGAAAGATCATATATGACCATACCATGTTCGATTTTTATTCCATAGACCTAGATTGCAATACTTACATCTGTAAGAAAAGTTGCTTTCATTTTGTTAAGCTGAAAAATTTAATCTGTAAACAGGAACTCCAGAAAAGAAATCAGGTTCTTACCTATGAATTAAGACAAAAATCCTTTTAGATTTGTTTCTGAGATTTTGTTATTTACTAGAAATCAAAACATTTGAGTTCTTAGTGTCTGAAAATTTTGGTAGAAAACCTGGAAATATTTCATCAAGACATTGTAATATGCAAATGAGCAGAAATTGTTTCCTGAAACAAAGCTGAGGTGACGCTTTATGGCAAGAACATAAGCTTTGTTTTTCCAGTGCATCAGAGAAAAACTGAGAAATACAACGCGCCAAGTTTGAGAGTTTATTTACTCTGTTCTAATTCTTCATACTATTCTCATATTGTTGGGGCACCTAATTAATGTCCATATGATGATGCTGATATTCACTAAAGTTGAAGAATGACCCTTTTTTCCATTATTTAGTTTGGCTTTGCTTCTGAGTTTAAATTGTTCTCAGCTCTATATGTGTGCATTCCCTTTGAGAATAGGCGCTTATAACTATCATCAAAGCTTAATTCCAGTATAAAGTTGAACAGTATGTAAATTGAAGACACCAAAGATGTAAAAGCATGTTGACAGGCCTAGCAAAAGGCATATCCTGAGCACCTAAAACACATAATTAGTAATTTTGCTAAATGCTCTGTAAACCCACAAAAAAAACATAAAATTTTGTTGATCTTATGATTAGAATTTGGTTTTCTCTTATGCATTAAACACTGCACCAACTACTTTTATTCATTTCAATGCTATTATATTTCCAGGATATTTCTGTGTTCATTTTTGTATGCCCATTGACAGCTGAGATAAAAAAAAAATATATATTGAGTCTTTTGGTCTGTGTAAGTGTAAGTTTTCTTTCTGTTTTGCACAAATCATAGACAATTAGCATGTTAGGTTTAGCTCTACTCTTCAAAGGCTGAGGATATCTCTAATGTTTTTACAAAAACTTCTTTTAGTACGACTGAGTTTGAATATTCCACTCTCTTTGGTTCAACTAAGTCGCTTTTTTCTGAAAAAAAAACCACCATGACAGATGGCAGAAATGGATTAAATATTTACAGAGGACCTGGAGAAACAGTTCAAATTCTTCAAAGCTACCATAGCGTTTCCATTTCTAATACTCCCTGTTTAAAAGTGATTTTTTCCTCCAGTTTCAGTAACTCGAGGATACCGACATTAGAAGAGAGGTTGAGGTCATGGGGCTTTTTAGCTTGTTTTAGAACAGATTGTGATGGAAGGCATGAAGGGGAGAATGGTTTCTCCTGGAAGGTTTGGATTGGGATAGCAAAAAAGCCTTTTATTAACAGAAAAGCCTTGCTCCCGTATTCCTTCATAGCCAAAAGTGTTGTGCATTTTATTGAAGGACCCAGCTGAGAAATGTTCTGCTTTTTTCAGTATGTTTCCTCAAGCCTTTCAAAATGCAGAATTTAATTCAAGGCTGTTTCAGACAGTAAAAGAGATTTTTGTTTTGTTAGTTCCTGTTTTGAAATACAGGTCACTGAAGCCTGAATTTGCAAAAATATTATTAATTATGTATCTTTTTTCAATATATTAGATGTTGTACTAGGCAAGAGAAGCACATTAACTTACTTTGGTATCTCTGTATCTTGTTTTCTTTCCAGTATTAAATGTTAGCCACAGAATCACATTTAAATTTGACAATATGCTTTATATGTACACTGGCTGTAGCCCGTTAACAACTGAACTTACTGTTGTAATATTGAAATTAAGTCTCCTGAATCAAGGAAGGGTAACACTTTTCATGTATAACCTAACTCTTCAAATATCTGTTATTTCACAAATACTATGAGATGTCCCTAACATCTACAAAAGCATTACATATTTACTTTGAAGACACTGACAGTTTTCTTTGAGGACATATCTAGCAGTGATTTGAGGGTTTCCCTGCCATGTAAGTCTTGCTATAGTATGTTTCCTAATGTTCTTCTTGCCATCAAGAAAAATGGTTGTATTTCTTCTATATGTGGACCTCAAGCTATGAATCTTTACTATGGTTCTGATCCCATTTAATGAATAGATTCTCTACCCCCAATAAGTTATTAATTATGTGGAGATTTTCATAAATTCACTTTCCTTTTGAATACAGCTGTAAAATACATTGATTTTTTTCACAGTTCTGCCTAACTAAAAACACATTACCTGTTTGATATAAACAACTCTTGTTTACCTGTTTTTCCTGTGATGAAAACAAAGGTTAAAAGTATTTAAAATAAACCATAGAATTCATTATGCATTTGTAAAAAAAGCCATTTTATACATTATATGTTTCTGAGTGTATTTAAGAGTTCCTTGCTGGAGTTTGGGTCACCTGTGAGAAAAAGTCATACTTTTAGATGTGTCATAAGACTGCACATTTTGTTAGCCATAGTCAGGTTTCTGTGTGCCTACCAAGGGAAGATGCTAAGGCACAAGGCAAGATTTAGCAACCCTGGTAGTCTGTGTCATACCCTTTTAATTGTGGTTTTCAGTTTATTATGATATTACACTTTGGAATTCATCTCTTAGACATACCTGAAGGATATGCAAAAGGCATATCCTGACCACCTAAAACACATAACATAAGCAATCAGCAGTTTTGATAAGTGCATTGTAAACTCGCAAAAAACAGCATAAAATTTTGTTGGCAAGATTACAATGTTCACTAAATATAACTGACTGGAAAAAAATAGCCCCACTGTAGTCTTTTTCCAATAGCGGGTTAGGCTGAAAGAAGCAAATAGAAGTGGAAAGAAATTAAGATGCCACAGCATCCTATTCCCAAAGCACTCTGAAGCAGCTGACTGTGTAAGTAGAGCTCCCTCAGGTTTTGAGAAACAGTGGGTGGCGGGATCCCCTGAGAACCCTGCAAATGTTCAGGTGGTATTAATGCTGCCTCTAACTATGTGGCTCTTGCCCTATATCTGCCACTGCCTTACAGATGCAGGCATTGTGGCAATATATCTCCTAGGAAACAGTGGGGGAGTCCTAAGAGCAGATGGAATGAACAGAGAAATGATGCTAACACAGCATTAAGGTTGTGTTAGAAAATCAATGAGGAAGCAAGGAATTTAGTATGTCAGGCAGTAGCAATCTGTGTTTTAGGTCTTGCCTGGAAAACTTCAGAGGAATACCCTCCATTTAAGCAGCTGAAGCCTGGGAAAATATGTCCTCCTGTTTTGCTAGTATCCAACTTCCAAATTAACACCTACTCTGCTGATTGTCATCTCTTTCTTTGTGTAACAGGTTTTTGAACAGCTGAGCCAGAGGCTCTGGTATGGGCTAGCCATCACAGAAACACACCAGTAAATAGGTCAGCAGGCAGTGTGCACTGCATCAAACACATCTGCCTGCCTCTGTATTTGGGAACTCAGAAACAATTAATGAGAGAAGACCCCACTTAACTGAATAACTATTACAGGAGTAGGTCTGTTTAAGCAACTTCTTTTTACCATACCAAATTCTGGCAAAACCCATTAACATCAGCTGAATTAACTCCTTGCTTTTAGATTCTCAAGAGAACATCTGGGAGCAGATCTTTCTTAACCAAGATCAGTAAACGTCATTCATGCTACTGTTACATATCTCTGAGGAGGAGGTAACATTCTTCTCAAAAGTACCTGGCAGTCTCTTTCTCACAAGACATCAACTTGATCATTCAGTATGCTATTTCTAAACAAAACAGACATTTCGATTGTAAGCTGGTTAGAGGGAAGAAATTAGGTAGAAAGTAGCAGCGCGTGTTCTCTGCCTCCAATTCCAAGAACCTTTTTAAGGGCTCTGTGAATTATTTTAGAATCACAGAATCTTTCAGGTTTGATCATCTCGCCCAACCTCGTTTTCAAGGCAGGGTCAGCTGTAAGGTCAGAATGAGTTGCTCAGGGTCAAGTCTTGAAAACCCTGACACATAGAAACTGCACAACTTGCTTGGAAGACTTGATTCATTGCTTGGCTGTCCTCATGGTTACAATGTTTTTCCACATATATGGTCTGGAACCTCCCTTTGTTTCAATTTATGCTTATTGTCCTTCGTCATCCTACCCCACATCACTGTGAAGAGCCTGGCTTCATCTTCTCATTGACTTTTCTATAGGGGTTAATAGGCTGCTGTTAGATGCTTTTGAAGCCATGTCTTCTCCAGGCTGAACAAGCCCACTTTTTTTAGATTCTTCTCACAAGGCAAGTGTTCCAGATTCTAAGCATCTTGGTGCCCTCTGCTAAACTCACTCCACCTTATCAAGACTTCCTTGTACTGGGCCACCCAATTGTATTGGACACAGTATTCTAGATATGGTCTAATAATGACAGCTGAGCAGAGGAGGACAATGCATTCCTCAGGCTCCTGGTTCTGCTTCCCTTGATGCAAACCCAAATGCTGTCAACTGTCTGCGCTGCCAGGAGAAATTGCTGACTCATATGCAACTCTCTGCCCATCTCTCCAACACGTCTAGCTGTCTCTGGATTGCAGCCATGCCCTCCAGTGTATAGACTAGGCCCCCCAGTTTGGTGTTATCTCCAAACTGTATGAAGAAACATCCATTGCCTACTACAGGTCACTGACATTTAAACATACATAAGCCCCTGGATACACCCATGCAGCACTTTGCCTGTTATCTGCCTTCAGGTAAATTGCTACCCATCAATAATTAGTTGTCACTCTAAGCCAATGATTCAACTAGTTCTTCATCACTTAGCTGTCCATTCACCCAGCTGTGACCTCCTAGCCTGCTTACAAGAATATGGTGAGAGAATTAGTTGGAGATCATTTTAGTGAGCTATATTTTGAAAAGCAAAAGTGATGTTGGTTTCGAAATCCAAAATTTACTAAGGTTTATCCATGAAAGACGTAGGCTGTGTCTGATCTGTGACTCATACTGGTGCCAGCTCTAGTGTCTGTCAGTTGCTGAGGGTCTTCTCCCATCCACCCAAACAACCACACATTGCATGCATGTGCTGAGAAATGTTGCACAGGTGTAGTCTATTCCTTTCTCCCTGGTTGTGGTGCAGGGTCTTGTGCTGGCATGTGTGCCTCTGCTGTCCTGCCTTAGAACAAAAAACAACATTAGCTGACTTTCCTGAGAGAGCCTTGTGCTGTGCTGCTCTTCCCAAAATGGTATGTTTTTAGCTCTTTGCTCTTCAGAACATGTTTAGAGTAGTTTTTCTCTTCTAGAATTCACCCCCACAGCCCTCAGGAAAATAGCTTATTCTCTTGCAAACACCTGTTTGAATCACTTCAGACAATCTGTTGATGACTCAAGCAGCTATTTTAGGTGTCGCACCTTTTTTATACTTCTCTTTTGCTTATTTGTTGAATTTCAGTGGAAATAGAAAAGCAGTCAAAGGGAAGTAGATCATCCTACAAACAGTTAAATGTTCATGTCTTATAGTTACATAATATTAGTCTTAAGAAAGAGAAAATCACAAGCTCTTCTAAGTGACAGTAGTAAAAAGGATTTTTAAATGAAGATACCATAGGACTAAACTTCACACTACTAAATGGTTTAAGTAATAACGAAAACAATAGCAACACCAAAAATCAGCATTCAACTACTTGGTTGTTTTCTTCCTACTATAATTAAACTTGGCTAGGAATGTTAAGAGGATGGGATTCTACAGGTACAGTGCAAATAAAAGACAGACTAGGGACAACGTGGGTCCTCTCCAAAAGCTATCGGGAGGACTGTCTACTCTGGATTTGGAGAAGGCTGAGGTTCTTAATGACTTCTTTGCCTCAATCTTCACCAGCAAACACTCTGACCACGCCACCCAAGTCTTGGAAGACAGATGCAGGGACTGTGACGATGAAGACCCTGGGCCCACTGTAGGAGAGGATCTGATTTAAGATCATCTTAAGAACCTGAACATATACAAGTCCACGGGACCTGATGAAATCCATCTGTGGGTCCTAAAGGATCTGGCAAATGAAGTTGCTAAGACACTGTCCATCTTATTTGAAAAATCATGGCAGTCAGGTGAAGTTCCCGATGACTGGAAAAAGGGAACTATAACCCCCATTTTCAAGAAGGGGTAAATGGATGAGCTGGGGAACTACAGACCAGTCAGCCTCACCTCTGTGCCTGGTAAAATCTTGGAGCAGATTCTCCTGGAAGGCATGCTGAGGCACATAAAGAACAACAAGGCGGTTGGTGACAGCCAGCATGGCTTCACTAAGGGGAAATCATAGAATCAGAATCATAGAATAGTTAGGGTTGGAAAGGACCTTAAGAATATCTAGTTCCAACCCCCGTGTCACGGGCAGGGACACCTCCCAATAAACCATGCCACCCAAGGCTTTGTCAAACCTGGCCTTGAACACCACCAGGGATGGAGCATTCACAGCTTCCCTGGGCAGCCCATTCCAGTGCCTCACCACCCTTACAGTAAAGAATTTCTTCCTTATATCCAATCTAAACTTTCCCTGTTTAAGTTTGAACCTGTTGCCCCTTCTCCTCGCACTACATCCTGCCTGACCAATTTGGTGGCCTTCTATGACGAGGCTGTGGAACTGACAGACAGGGTAGAGCAGTTGATGTCATCTACCTGGACTTCGGCAAAGCATTTGACACTGTCCTACATGACATCCTTGTCTCTAAATTGGAGAGACATCAATTTGATAGGTGGACCACTTAGTGGATAAAGAACTAGAAGGACAGCCACATGCAAATATTTGCGGTCAATAGCTCACTGGCTGGAGGCCAGTAACGAGTGGTGTCCCTCGGAAATTGGTGTTGGGACCAGTCTTGTTTAACATCTTTGTTGCTGACATGGATAGTGGTATTGAGTGCGCCCTCAGCAATTTTGCCGATGACACCAAGATGTGTGATTCGGTTGATATGCTGGAGGGAAGGAATGCCATCCAGAGGGACCTTGACAAGCTTGTGAGGAAGTGGGCTGATGCCAACC
>JANRGW010014079.1:0-12141 GCA_024733675.1 Psilopsiagon aymara | reverse complement strand
CCAAACTGACCAAAGAGGTATTCCATACCATAGCACGTCATGCCCGGAAGGTAAAAAACTGGGGGCAAGAACCCGGAAGAGAGGGGTTCACAGCTCAGTTGCCGGGTGGTGAGCATTTGTATCCTCTTCCCTTGTATTTTCCCTGGTCATTATTGTTATTGGTGGTTAATAGTGATTTGTGTTACACCTTAGTTATTGGACTGTTCGTATCTCAACCCGTGGGAGTTACATTGTTTTGATTCTTCTCCCCATTTCCCCCCCCCCCCTTTTTGGAGTGGGGGGGAAGAAGGAGGGGGAAGTGAGTGAACAAACTGCTTGTCTTACAGCTTAAACCACGACAAGGGATTAAAGTAGATTAATTACAGATACTGGTGAAGATGGTTGAAGATCCCTCTGCACATTGAAACCTGATTAAACTGGGCTGTCAGCTGTGGCTGTCAGTCTTGGAGGAAGTCCTTAGGGCAGTTGGTTTGTATTTGAAGCTTCTCTGCACACCCTTCACCATCTTGTGTGTCTTAAGCTTGTTCCATTTATACATTTAATAGAAAATTGAAAGCATTGATTGATGCTTGATTAAAGAATTGCATACTAGAGTGTAGTTGAAAGAAAACATTTTATGTAATTGCAGGTTTTTGACACGGTGATGAGAGAATCAGTCAGCACATTAATTGTATGTATTAATCATCCTTCATGGATGGTACCTGCTATTAGCAAACGTCCAATAGTATGTAAAACTGAGTTTCAAGTAAGTTGAAGAGTAAGGGAAGAAAGACAACCAAGAAATATTGTACCCATTATAACAGAATGTTATTCCTGAGTGAGTAGTTAGAACAAATTATTGTCTCACCTTTCAAAACAAAATCCTCCTATAAAATAAAGTGCAAGGTGGGGATCACTAATAATGTTTCTTCTCTTGGGATCAGATTTGTCTTTGTTATTAATGACATCAGCCTGTACAGTGATTCCAGGCAAGGTTTTAAATTAAGGTAAAAGGGGGTAAGGAAGCACGAAGCTCAATAGAATGTTAGTATGACAATAAGTGAGTGCTAGAAACACGAAAGTTGAATGTCAGTGACATTGATAAATTGCGAATTAAAAGCACTGGAAGCTTCTCTGGTATTGGGGGAAAAAAAGTAATTGATGTCTGCCGTTGTCAGCAGTATTATTTGTCTTCAGTATTTTCCCTTTTGTGGCTCAAGATGATCTGTGTAATTCCTTTCTCGCTTAGCCTTGAGAATGACAAAGAGAAGAAAAGCCAGAGAAGTAAAGGAAGGGACGCTTTACAAGAATTATGTGGTTTAGCCGTCTCCCCTCCTCCCCTGCCAGTGATGGTGCATAATAATAAGTGCATAATAATAATATAAGTTGTCAAAAATGAGAGTTGAGATGGAATGCACTCAAATAATGTTATATAAAGTTTGGGTTTTAGAATAATGCCAGTTCTGAATTGCTTTTTCTCAATGTGCAGTCTGCTGTAGAAAAGAGCTGAGCAAAGGCACGTGAGCTGGTAGTCCATTTGCCATCAAAACCCTCCATTTCCAGTATCTTTATTTTTTTCATTGTGTAAAAAGACTCTTACATGTGCAGAGACCTATAGCTGATATTTTTCTTTTGCTTCCTCTGTCCCTTGATAATTGAATTGGGTCAGGCTATTTCTGGGTATAAAATAAGGAAATTGCAGAAAGGACTCTTGGTACCAGCTTACATTTTCCAACTGAAGCTACGTTTGCAGCTAGGAAATGAGGCGTAAGCCCCTCCTGGCTGGTTTTTAAGGAGTGTTTGTGCAGTGCCTTGGCTAAAAACTGGTTTTGATCATTTCATTGTGACTCATTTTTTTCCCAGTTTTTTGAACCTAATCATAGAATCCCAGGCTGGTTTGCGTTGGAAGGGACCTTAAAGCTCATCCAGTTCCACCCCCCTGCCACAGGCAGGGACACCTTCCTCCAGACCAGATTGTCCCAAGCCTCGTCCAACCTGGCCTTGAGCACTACCAGGGATGGGGCAGCCACAGCTTCTCTTGGCAACCTGTGCCGATGTCCCACCACCCTCACAGGGAAGAATTTCTGCCAAAGATCTCATCTCAATCTCTCCTGTGTCAGGTTAAGGCCATTCCCCCTTGTCCTGTCCCTACAAGCCCTTGTCAAACATTCCCTTCCAGGTCTCTTGTAGCCCCTTTAGGCACTGGAAGGTGCTCTATGATCACTGACTTGTTTCCAGAAAGGGCTGGGTTGTTGTGCAGTTGTGCCATTCTAAATGAAATTAGATACTCAAGTGGAGAATGACTGGTGTACATATAAAGATGCATATTGCTGTGCTGTGTAATCACAGCTAGGCTTAATATGGGTGGTGTTGGGGAAAGAAATAGAGTTGATAGGGGCCTGATCCTGGAGTTCAGTGGCTCAACAATCCCTGAAATTACTTATCGTATTTAAAAATGACTTCTGTTGTACCTTTTTGATTATTTTATTTCACAAGGGAAGGTGTTTGTTTCTCAGGAGCACTGTACCCCAAGTGCTGCTGCTGTTGCCATGGCAGTTTGCTAGCAAGCAAGCTCCGAATTATGCTGCTACTGGCCTAGAAATGGTGTCTTCCTGGTCACTTTGACAGATGCTTATTTCATAGATTATTGTACACTAGCTTGATTTTGGGAATAAAATGTCCTTTTTTCCAGAAACATCATTACTTAAGAGGATACAAGTTTCTGAGTTAGCTTTACATTTTTTTTTTCAATAAATAATATATATTTCCAAGAAATACATAAACTTCCTATCAGCTCTTCCCCAGTCTTCCTCCTTTTTAGAAGCCGTTTTGGTAACTGGATTACAAGCGTGATTGAACCAAGCTGGCTTCACTTTCATTATCTTACTGAGGGATGAGTTTTCACACCTGATTTGCTTGAGAATACCTGATTTAATTTTGTTTGCAATCTGTCATTTTTAATTTGTCAAGTTCTGGTCTGTAAAGCAAAAGAACAGCCTGTTGTGCGCTGAACACACTTTTGCTTGTGGATGGTGGGTAGGAGGATGAGTGAGCTACTTGCTGCTTAGTGACTGAGTCTGTTTAGTTTTCTTTTTATCTTTTGAGCTGCCTGAAAAAAAAGTTGGGTTTTTTTTGTTAGGTGGTTTTTTTTTGTTTGTTTGTTCATTTGTTTGCTTGCTTTTAAAGTGTTTTCTTCAGATGAACAGGTTGCCCAGAGGGATGGTAGATGCACCATCCCTGGAGACGTTCAAGGACAGGCTGTGATTCAGTCACGTTCAACCACAGGATGTGGTTCTGGGCCACATGATTTATTTGAAGATGTCCCTGCCTATTGCAGGGGATTGGACTAGATGAGCTTTGAAGGTCCCTTCCAACCCAAACCATTCTTTGGTAATATTATGCTATGATTGTGATTGTCTCTTAATAAGCAAGGAAAAAGATGTGGCTATCACTTTTGAAAATGAAGATACTGGTATTCATCAGATCTGAGCATCCAAGGTAATTAATTAAACTGAGAAGACTGAAGGCTAAGTGGTACCTTTCGGCACTTGTCTGAACAGTAAGTGCTGCATAAACTGAACAGCCAAGGGTTGGCACAGAAGGTGGTGTGTCTCAGGAACCTCTCTGTTCCTGAGACCTTTCTTCTGTGTGAAGGCTCTGCAAGCTGCGGGGAAGGGGTGATGCATGGGGAGCAACTCGTGAAGGCTGTGCTCACTCCTGTGTGGAAAGCCAGGGAAGTGTGGTACTGTATCTTCTAGTTCACCTGCTCTGGGGAGAAAGGTGTTGGCATCAACTGCATGAGCGGATTTATTATGACATGTAGCAAAAATTGAAGCCACAGTCGAGCCCTAAGCAAGGTTTGATTTAGCTGCTCACAATTTTCATGAAGGCTGTAGTGAAGCTTCCTCAGAAGGTTTTTCTAATCCTGTTCCACCATATAACAATAAGAGTGTGATTTAAAACAAATGAGGTGCTAGACTTGGAATGCTCAGTGAGCTTGTGCTAGTCCCTAGTTGCAGAGGCTATCAAATATTGTGGCTGAATTTTTGAAGTGCTTGGATAATTTTATGACCAGCAGTAGCATTTGTAGTTATGAAAAGTAAGATAAAGATCATCAGCTCTCATGCTCCAAGGCTTAAGGTAATCACTGCAGTGTTACAGGAGGGATATTTCTCTGCTGAGCAGCATTACACAGTTGGTTATGTATATTATGAGGTGTGTCCTTTACTTTGGTCTAAAGCATTAGCCAAAGAGGTGACATCTGATGGGTGAACAGGATACTAAGACAAATCTTGTATTAGCCATAGAGGGGGTCTTTGTTTCTATGTGAAAGGGCTTTATTGCATCATGTAATCCAAGCTGTTGCTTGCGGGAATGTTGTTGCACTAAAATTCATATAAAGGTCAGGGGTTCTCATTTTGGGCTCAGTAGCTCTTCAGCAGCTATGAGGTCCTTATTGTGACATATGTATAATGGTGTGTGTGTGTGTGTGTGTATGTTTGTGATTGCTTAATTGGTAGTCTGTCCTGCCTTGCTCCCACTTGGGACCAGCTTCAGACCACAGTCTGCAGGTGAGCATTTCTTGATTGCCCAGTAGTTGGCAGGTAGACAGTTGGGCTCAAGAGTAAAAGCTTGATACAAGCTAAATCCTGACTGAATGCTGTCAGTGACAAGGTTGTCCAGGCACTGCTAGGTCCTGGCTGAGGTGGTCTCTGCCCTGATGGAGTAGACCTTGCTTCTGCAGAGCTGTTTAATACTTTAAATTCTGTCCATATTTGCAGCTAGTCACAAGAAAATGCCAAGCATAGTAAGCTTAGATAGAATAATAATAAAATATAATTACATATATTCTCAGTCTTTTTAAATAGGCTGAAAAGACCAAAGGTTCCTTGCTGCTTTTCACAAAGGTTATTTTCTCCTTCTCGTAATGCCCTTTCCTGGACACATTTGCAGGTTGTGTTTTGAAAACAGGTGATCAGGAATCTCTCTCCACACTGTTTTGTGTGAGATCTGGCCAGTCCTTCTGCAAGTCGGCCAAAAATATGTCCCAGAAATTCGTTAAGACCTTTTTGCAGCTGGAACACATTGGTGCCTCTTAATCATTCTATTAAGCAGCTTTCTTCTCCTCCATTTTTTACAATTGATGAACCTCCAGTTTAAAGCAGAAGTCCTTGTCATTAATTTGTCTTGTAATGATGTTGCACTTTGTTCTTCTAGATTTCATCCCTTTCAGTTTTCTAACTTGCACGGTCGTCTTATTCTTATTGTCTGACAGTCTTGTCCTCTTCTGTGCTGATAGCTGTGTCATTTTTGCATTTCACAATCTAGTCCTTGAACCAGGGTTGCTAATGAATATATTAAGCATGATCAATCCCAAGAGTGGTCCCTGAGGAGTACTGCTAGTAACATTTTTCCATCTTGAGAACTGCTTTTTTCAGTGTAGACTCTCGTAGTACCTCCCTTAGACAGTTTTCAATCCCTTGTATGGTGCATTCTTGTATTATTTCTCAATTTTTGTCTTTTAAATAATAATTTCTTACAGGACACTTTCAAATGCTCAATTTAAATCTAGATGTATTAGTTGCACTGTATTGCTCTTCTCTAAGTAGTCAGCTATCTTGCAAAGAAAGTGCATAACTTTTCTCAGGTGATCTACTAGTAATTATAATGTATTTCTTTTTATCCCACTTGGTGTCTACCTCCATACCCTCCATTCCTGCCTCTTCCAAAATCTGCTGTATTCAGTGTCAGAATCATATGAATATGTGTTTATCACTTGTCCTTACTTAGAAGGCAGGTCCTATGTTCAGTGGTCTCTAGTGCTATTTTTACTTTAGCAATGATGATCTGGGATGCCTGAAGAACAAAGTTGTCATGTAAAAGTTTGTAAAACTAGCTGGTACAATTGGAAAACCTCAGTTCCCATTACTTTATAGGTTTCATTAAAAAACTTGCCACTGAATTTGTATTTCCATCTTCGGGTTCTTTCAGTATCTGGAAGTGATCCTGTCTGTGTGTCATTATTCCCATGAGAAAATGGGACGTTTGAGCAGGTTTGAGGACTGCGCAGGGTTTTGTTGAATCTGCCTGAGAATAAGAGAATACATGACCAGTTGCTCTCTTTGTTATTCTCATTCTCTTCTGCTTAGGTGAAAAAGAGCCTTTCACTGTTCTCTCTGTTTTCCTTTGAAAGATTGAGTGCAGGTACTATTTTTACTGTGTGAATAACTTTGGAGACATGGCTTAGCTTATTAATCAGTCTCTTTTTTTCCCAGCCTTGTTAGTTTTTTGCCTACTTCTGCTTCCTTCTTTGAAGCACTTTTCATCCTTGCTGTGTTTTTCTCACTTTCATTCCAAATGGTTTCAACCTTTTATTAAAGTTATTTGTCTGGATTCTTGACCTCAGTGCAGCCTGCTTGGTTACATTAATTCTCGTGAATATTTGGAGTTGGCCCTGTTGAATTCCAAATCTTTTTTGTAGACTTACTATATCCTGTTATAAGTACTTAAATCATACACAATCCTTTGGTCCATTTATTTCTTCAGACAGCTTTCTTTGAGCATTATTGCTGCTTTTAAATTCTTCACCCCTGATGCTATCCCCAGTGATGCTCAGCTGTGATTAGAGGTAAAGAGCAAGCCTGAAGACTTCACATCATGGGTTAAAAAATTGCAAGCTGCCACTCAAAAATACGACTGGCAAAAGAAGATATTCTTGTCTTCTTCAGTCTAGTCTTCTGTTTTACTCACAGTCAGTAGGATGCGATGATAGGATTGCTTCCAGCCTTATACACATTTTACAGCTCTCTGTTTTCTACTCTGAATTTCTGGAGATTGATAAGTATCTGAAGCTATATCTTTTAAACAAGGTATTTGTATCTGATATCTGTTGCACATTAATTCACTTTGAAACAATTTTTAGTCATGAGATTATGAATGTTTAAAATTTGAACATTCAGAAGAACCTCTTTGTTTTAAAGGAAAATATTATCTGGGTTGTGGGCATAATTTTTAATACTAAACCACATACTTAAAAATGGGATAAGAAAGGAGTGAGAACAAATGGTTTACAGACTTACTTGATGCACTCTTATATGGAGGGAAAAATTATAAATGGGGTCTTTCTGAATAATTATTGTATCCACAATCAAATTATTTCACTTGTTGGTACAATTCTATCCCTTCTGTGGAAAGCCTTGTTACCCCAGTGTGTAACAAGTCTGTGGCTCTGCTGCATCATTCTGTTTGTTTCCTATTGAAAGCCAGGCCAAACGCCACCGAAATCCCAGTTTGAAAATTAGATGGAAATTGCTGTAATAGAGGTGTGGCAGAAGGAAAGAAGCCTATTGGTTCTTATTAACCTTTTGAATTAATGGCCTGCCCAAGAGAGCTCATTCCTAGAAGCAGAGAGCTCTTTTTCATGTGTGGCAGGCGCTGTACACTGGGAATTCAGCACACTGTTTCATGCAAGATCCACTCTACTGAGTTTTCTGGAATTTTCCCATTTAAATTATGACCCAGATTTTCCTGACTGAGGTTGTGAAATCAGACAAGTCCATAGGCAGATGTGCAAAGGCTTTTTGTATGTAAATTTGCCATAGTCAGTCTGCATAAATTGTGTTTTGAAGACTTGGGTTAGTGGCAAACTCTAGATCTTAAAACACGTTTCTAAATGAAATACATAAAGAAGTAAGTGTTCAAGAGAAATACCCAGTCACAGAAATTGCCCAGGCACCCTAGATTTGGCCCAAAGTCCCATTTTAGGCATTAGATTTATCACGTCTTGTAATTTTAAGCAATGCTCGTATCTGTAGATTGGTCTAGAAGGAGAAGCGACTCCTTCTGATGTGCATAGGTATTGACATCTCTGAAATAGGTGTCAGAGAATGTATCTCAACTTACACCTCTTGAAGCTATTCTACAGGATCAGAAGCTTTTGGGCTGTTTATAGAGTAATTTAACAAATATGAATATGTTAAGAAATGTATAGAAATAGGAGGAAGAATTGCAGATGTTTGGAAGGTGTTGTAAAACAAACAAAAATAATCCTAAGAGTGTAAACTGCCACCCAGGTGGGAAGATCTTTTACTATTGCCTCTATTTATGCTTCTCCAAGCTGTGGTTGGGGTGTCTTCTCATGGCGAAGACCCTGGTTCAGACCTCTCTGCATCCTCTTCTGTGTTTAGCACTTGTTTGGTTGTGAGGCTGATAGATGTTGTTTCAGAAATGTCACACCACCCCCATCACCCCCCAAGTATTTTATTTGTAGTGCTGAGCTCTGCTTTCTTAAGTTGTTCTAAATTCAGGTATGGTTTCTGATAAGCTGAAACTGTATTTTTGACATGTCACCCATTTCCAAAAAATAAAACCAAGTCATTCATCTCTGCTAAATACCTTCCCAGACCCTAATAGATAATTTCTAGTACTGGAGTTCTTTTCTGTTTTTGATTTGAGAGGGAGTAATTCAGGTTCTGTGAACACTGTGTCCCTGAAAAGCTGCCCATTCTGCATTTTCCATACAGACAGTCCATATTTCTCTCCTCTTGTTCTTGTACCAAATTTGTCTGCTTCCCTTCCTCAGGGAGAAACTCCAGGTTGTGTGTGGTCTTTGGAAAGCTTTCTGAAATATTCATGAGTTTGAAAATGACTGACAATCTCTGTTTTTAACAGTGCAAACTGGGGATATCAGGTTGGTAGGGAATAAATGCTGCTTGTATTTAGTCTGTACACACGCACATATATGTATGTATCTATTTCATGGGTACAAGTTCCCGATGACTGGAAAAAGGGAAATATAACCCCCATTTTCATGAAGGGGAAAATGGATGAGCTGGGGAACTACAGAGCAGTCAGCCTCACCTCTGTGCCTGATAAAATCTGGGAGCGGATTCTGGAAGGCATGCTGAGGCACATGAAAAACAACAATGCGCTTGGTGACAGCCATCATGGCTTCACTAAGGGGAAATCCTGCCTGACCAATCTGGTGGCCTTCTGTGATGGGGCTATGGAACTGATGGACAGCGGTAGAGCAGTTGATGTCATCTACCTGGACTTGTGCAAAGCGTTTGACGGTGTCTCACATGACATCCTTGTCTCTAAATTGGAGAGACATGAATTTGACAAGAGGACCACTCGGTGGATAAAGAACTGGCTGGATGGCCGTATGCAAAGAGTGGTGCTCGATGGCTCAATGTCCAGCTGGAGGCCAGCAAAACCGATACTGTCAGTCAGTGAGTGTGAAGGATGGGACAACATTGAATCTGAGTCTTGGCTGCTCTTTTTTTCTTTTAGAGGCACTTTTCTGTCAGAGTTTTAAGGGGAGAATGGCATCTGGACACTGAGGCAAGTGCACTTTACCACAGGACTGTTGCATGTGAAATAGTTTCACTTTGTAGAACTTGTTTGTTGGAGTACTTTCAGAAGTCATTATCTCCTCTGAGAGCTCACAGGTAGTGCCCCTCTGAGCTCCAGGTTTGAGACACAGGGACAGTGACAGTCTGGTTTTAAAAACTGCTTTTCCAATCCATGGTGATAGGCTGGGGTGCTGTCAGAAATCAGGGAAGACTTACAAACTGATTTCTGAAGCAATTACGTGATAGTTTGTAGGTTGCGTTTTCTGTCTCTCAAATTTGAGATGAAGTAGCCTAATTTTCTCCTAGACTGTGTGAGACATCACATTAACTTGAGCTAGTTCTGGTGGCTCATTTCCATAGGAATTTGATGGTCTGCAGCCTCCTGCCATGGTGACCTCAATGCTCTTCAAAGCTGGGAAAATAATGATGTGGCTGATAAGGGCAGATAAGGCCATGTTCCTCCTCTCACTTAAGGCTGAATAGAACATCACAGGCAACTGCTGTGACCAACATAGGAAGCAATGGCAGCAAGTTGACAGCTCACGTATTCATTGTCAGAATGTGGTTGTGGACTTCTGTGGGTTTGTTATTACACTGTAGACTTAAGTGCTCTTGGGTTTTGCCATCTTTGCTGTTTGTGACAGTGGTAGGCTTATAGCACAGAACCAAATGATCTTTGAATTGTGTCATTCTGTTCTCTAAGAATGCAATAAGATGATTTTATGTTTAATAGTATAACTAAGGCATCAAAACCCAGACTGTGGGCATCAGGTCTTTACTTTCTCTGTGTAATGCACTGTAGAGGGTGATTGTCTGGGTACAATGCCCTGCTGATGTTTATAGCTGGGTGGGTAGACCAAGCCAAGTGGATGGGAGCTGCCAGGCTGGAAAGCTGCTCTCTTTGTGAAGGACAGCATAGCTTTGGTCTGCAGCTAGCTGTGTACCTTGTTAGAGCAGGCCCGAGTGCTGTGCTCCCTATTCTTCTTTTTACCTGCACAAACAAAACTGCTTACAATTCTCTCCCCTGAAATGAATAGAATTCTGTCTGTCCAAAATGCATTTCAGTTCAGAAATGTGTCTTCTGTGGTTTGTCAGTAATTCAGAAGTCTAGCAGTTAGAGAATACATGTTTCTTCATGTTGCACATCAGCCTCTATCAATAACAATTGTCCAAACAATTCCTTTATGTGTTCAAGATGTCTGGGTCTTTTGGGTTGGTTGTAAGATGTCAGTTCTCAGGATCTATTTACATGGACCCTAGATAAAATGGTGAGTTGAAGTAAGATTGATGAATTGCAACTCTGCAAGAATATCAACCAGTGCGGTTTGTACTCAAAACTAGAAACTGTTTTCCCATCAGAGCAAACAGCAAGAGAACTCCAAAATCAATATATGAATAGGAGTGGCAATGGAGAGATGCTGCAAGGAGAGGAAGGATTTCTGGTTTGAAGTAGCCCTAGGTTTGCTATACCTGAGGAAAATTTGCTAAGGAATCTGTTCCACTTTGGTCACCTTGGAGACAAGCTGTTCATCTGGGAGTAGATACTGGAATTCTTATTCAAATATTATTTGATCAACAACATGGCTAATCAGCTGTTTTAATATGGGATAACCACAACAAAATAATTTGTGGACTTAAAACCAAAGATGGGTTTTAGCATATGGGTAATAATACCCTGGATGTGTTCTTAGCATTTACTAGTGAAGTCTTAAAACTCCCTGTGGCTGAGTAAAGATGCATGGTTTTGAGTTTTTACTTACTTTGTGATAATACTTACCTTTTATTCCTGATTACTGAAGAAATTGCAGTGTGTGATGTCCCTTCATTTATATGTCCTGTTTAGGATGCCCAGATGGAGTCTTGAGGATTTAGAATATGAAAGGATGTCTTTATTTGAATGAACACGGGGAACACATAGCCCCTCCTGCAACTGTCTTCGGAACTGAGTGTTGTTTTAATTTGTGTATATATGAATATGTGTGTGCCCGCCCCAGTTTTTAAAACAGTACAGATCTCAGCTGTCTGGGTTTGCTATCACCTGCTGTGCAGACATTCTAGTTCACCTCATGAGCTGAGTCCTTGAGACTAGGTGAACATCCTCAACCCATCATCCTTGGGATGCTGTGTCTTCCTTGTTGTCACGGAACTGGTGGTCACCTTAGGCCAGTGAACAAGATGTGTTGGGAAGACCCTTCCATTGAGTCAGAAAGGACCTCCATGCTTTCCTTGGACCTCCATGCTTTCCTTAGACATAAGAGGGGCTGGTGCCATTGTATCCAATCCTAGTCACAGACTTGGTTTTGTCAAAGGATTGTGTAGTGCTTGCACCTTCTTGCCCAGATTTGTCCCACATGCCAACACTGTCACATTACGAGGGGGAGTTCCTGGAACTGTTTATATTTGAACAGTCTGCAGTGTCCCAGGAGAGACAAGACTCTTGTGCCTGACCAGCCTGTCCATGTCCCAGTATGAGAACACTGCTGACAGCCCTCCAAGTCGGGGGTGATTCATATGATCTGTTCAGGGACCTGCACTGATAGTGTTGGCAGGCCAGATCCCTTATTTAATATATTCAGGTCTCCAAAGACTTACACAAAAAGGACTTCAGCTGAAGTCTTTCATTATACAAAACAGAATATAAGGTTTGTGGATTGATGGTGATGGGGACTGCCTGAAAAACCAAGCTTGAAGTGATGTACAGCTGGACTGGACTGGCCTAGACTAGGCTAGACTAGTTAGGGTTGGAAAGGACCTTAAGATCATCTAGTTCCAACCCCCCTGCCATGGGCAGGAACACCTCCCACTAAAC
>JANRGW010014078.1:0-38765 GCA_024733675.1 Psilopsiagon aymara | reverse complement strand
CCGCGATCGGAGCGGGGGGAGGGGGGCGGCCGCGGCACAGCCAACCCCGGCCCGGCGCCCGCCAGCAGCGCGAGGCCCCGCCCCGCGGGCCTGCTGTCAGCTGATCGCACACGTGGGGCGCGAGGAGGACGCGCTTAAAGGCGTACGCTCCCGGTGGCCCTGTTCCGGGGCGTTGTTGTGTGCGGCTCTCCCGCAGCTCCGGGCATGGGTGGGTTTCGTTCCCCGGTCACAGGCGCATTGCCGGGGTGGCGGAACTGGGGGCCGGGCTGTTGCAGGACAGGGGGCGGGTCCGGGCCGTGTGGCGCTCGGGGAGCTCCGCTGCAGGCAGGGCGCCCTGGGGCAGAGGGCTTTTCACCCCGAGTAGGGAGCGAGGAGGTGTGCTAGTGCTTGCTACGGAGGGCAGGGACGGGAGCTGTGTTGTTAACCTCAGTACGAGCGGCTGTTGCCGGGAGGGACCGAGGTAGCCCGACCTCGTAGCGAAGTTACTTCTGAGAGGCTGGAGGTAGGCGGGTAAGAAGCTGATCGTTACCTTGCAGCGTAATTCACCCCCACCGCGGGAAGCAGTGCTTGTGTCTGGTACCGCCCGCCGGCCCCTGGGCTTTCACCAGGACTTGTGATGTTACCATAACACCTGTCTCGGTGGAGAAGCAGAAGGAAAGTCGACTTGAGGGGAGATTCAGGCTGGATCTGAGGGAAATATTCTTTACAATGAGAGTGGTGAGGCGCTGGCACAAGTTGTCCAGAGAAGCTGTGATGTGCCATCCCTGGAGACATTTAAGGCCAGGCTGGATGTGTTTCTGAGCAACCTAATCTAGTTGAAAATGACTCTGCTTGTTGGAACTAGATGACCTGTGAAGGTGCCTTGCAATCCAAACTATTCTGTGATTCTGTGAAACTCCTCAGTATGGGATAGGAAATCAAGGAAAGGCAGTATCGAGTGGGGTAATTGAAAGAAAAAACAAACAGTGCAATAAAAAGGGTTGCTAAAGTACATCAAGAGCAAAGAGGAAAGAACGAGTAAATGAGGATCCAAGGACAAATGGGAATGCGTGTTTGTGAGGATATTAGTAAGCAGTTGGCCTCAATGTATTAAACAGGAATGGGGGAAGGGTGATTATAGTTGCTGCACTGATTTTTGTAAGGAATGAAGGCCTGTTGCGAACAGGCTCAGTTACAACATCCTGTCAGTGTCAGGGAGTGTTGGTAGGGCATCCCCCATCTGCCTCGAAAGCAGGTACTTTTTGTCAATAGATAATTCATGTGTCTAGTCTAGTAAAAACTTGCTTCCTTTGACCCTCCTTACTTTACTTTGGGAATCAATGCCAAGTACAGCTGCATAGCAGATTAATTTTAACTTGTATGAGTACAAATGCATGTGTTTACTTCAAATCATTAAGAAATTTCCTAATTTTGTTACCTCAGTACCTAAGGGATGGAAGGAGGGCTACAGGCTTGGCCTTTCCTCCTATTCAGTATTCTGTTTTCCGTATAGTCACAGCCTTTGCTGGCAGCCTTCTGCTCGTCACAGGATGTTCTTTTGGTAGTGCAAATTGGAGGATGAACAGAGGTGGCTAAAGTTCACCTCTTGTTAATGTAACAAAGGAGCTGCAAAAAACTGATTTTGTTGTTGTTCTGTCATTGTGTGTGTTTTAACATTTTGCAATGCTTTCCCATTAACCTTTAAAAACCTTTATTTCTTTTTTTTAAGCAGCAGTAATACATGACTTTTGAGACTTGCTGCCTTTAAACGCTTCTCTAAATGACAGGTGACTGGAAGAGAATCCAAAGGAGACCATTGGAAGTGTTTCCTGTGAAAGTAATGGGAAAGGACTGGGAATTATTTCTTCTAGAGCTGATTGAGGGGAAAATAGAATCCATATGTAGAGAGTTACTGCAGAGAGGACATCCTGATGCGAAGAGAAGTGATTGGCTTGCATTGCAACGAGGGAGATTTAGGTGAAACACTGGAAAACACATTAATGGGAAAGATAATCTAGCATGGACAGACATCATGACCAAAAGCAGTAGTATTTCTGAGAGTGGTGATGAGTTGCGTAAACATTTCTCAGGTGTTGTTTAGTTAGCACTAGTGGTTTAGATCTAGAGAAAATGAACTAAAAGACCCTTTCATTTTATCTCAGTCTGAAAGATCCGATTACGAAGATGTAGTTTGTTTATGTGTGCAAAAAAATAATGCTTAATCCCAAATGAGTATTTTGTCCTGGGCTGAACCCAGGACAACATGTGATTATCTTTCTAGTTTATAAATAAATCCTCATGAGCTGAACAGAGCATCAGTTAACAAAATCAGAAAAATTCTCGTGCATACACTGCAAATCCTACAGACTTGATTGACAGAGAAACCAAGCCTAAGCTTATCATGAGTCATCAGTTCACTATAAACATGTGAGTCTTTTGGCCATTATTTAGCCTTATGGCACATTAATTTTATGACATAAAGTGCAGATGAACATTGAACAATAGTAAAATGCAAGTAGAACACAAGTCCTGTAACACGTGCCTTGTAGCCTACATAGCAGTCATTATGTTGCTGAGATTTTTGTAGCAAGACCTGTATGTAAAAGGAAGTTCAGTTTTATACTGGAATATATATCTAATACAGTGTTGGCTATCTTCCAGAATAGTCAGCAGGACTATGGAAAGAAGGAAGGAAAAAGCTCAAAGTATTTTGGTGGGGCAAAACTTCAAGTGGTGCCTAATAAGTCTGGTTCCAAAAAGTAAAGGGAGCTTCTTCACAGAAGTGCAATTGTATCTTCAGTTAAATGTTGTTGCAAAAATTATTTCTCTAAAACTTGTATGAAAAGTAAGCAATCTTGGACTCAGGCTTTGACCCTGAGTAATGCTGAGCACCACATTTTAATCATCTATTATTTATGTCTGTGCAGCTTAATAAAGAGTTTTGAGCATTAATGTATGATTGCCATCTGCTAAATTCAGTGATTTATAGCAGTAGCAGTCAACCAACTTTGAAGGTGGAATTGATATAAAATATTTTTTTTCATTAGTAGACACAGCAAAATAGGAATTTAAAATTTACATACTGATGAACATATGTATTTCCAAACGTGTCTGAATGGAGTTAGTAGGGTTTTTTTCAGAATTGTATAGTCAGCTGTATAGATACAAGTTGTTCAGAAGCATTATCTTGTATATCTGTTAGACTTGCCACTTTAATTTCTGGTCTTATTAGTTAAATGGATTCTGGCAAAGATAATACTTGTTTAAAAGTCCTGCAGAAAGCAGTGCTGTTCATTCAGTAGCAGTATATATGAACAGTACAGCCAGAGTTCCTGCATCATGGTTTGAATGATCTGTACACTATATGTTTTAACCTAAAGCAAAGAAGCCTAGCAGCATCTCAGTGACCAAGACAATCTAAAACAGTTTGCCACATCAGAATAATTTCATTGTTGGGAGAACAAAATGAATGATGTTTATTTACCCCTTGTTCCCCTCATCCTGACCAATTGCTGTACTTTTTAATAACCATATGTGAAAGGCTGACTAATGTTTATTAGCAAGAAGGTAGTTGTACTACTTCAGTTTTTACTGATGTAAGGTGCCCAGATAGGTCAGTTTAAGAAGCTTATTTACAGGGGGAAAAAAAGTACCCTTCAAATTAAAACTGAGAAACTGATAAAACATTCTGTATCTCTAAAAGCACTGAAGGAGATTATGTTACTCACACAGCATTATGTTTCAACATTAGTTTTCCATGGAACAAAGTTGTTACAGAGGGCATACACAAACTCTCATCTTGGCAAGTCATAGGATAGTTAGTAGCAGGAAATCAAAAACATTATAACATGTAGCTTCATGTTAATACCATATACTTACTCTGGAATGACAAAACCTGTAGAGAAAAGCCCTACATAAACGTAGAGATCTCTTTGACTCAGGAAATTAATGTAAGGTAAATGCTCCCAAATGATATAAAATTCCTTTTATTGGGTGTGGCTAGAAATTTAGAATTAGATGCCTTATAAGACATAAATTGTGGTTACTTCTAGAAGACAGATGATGTGATAAAAGTCTCTGACTTCACTGCCAGAACAGACAAGAAGCTGGAGGCAAGAAATAGGACTTGTTAGATTTCTTATGTTCAGCGGCTGGAAAATTAATTTTAAAAAGTATTTTAATGGTCTAATGATAATAGATTTCTAAGTATAAATTTTAACAGTAAATGCATGTGTCCAATTTTGACAAAGCATATTTCCTATCAAGATCCAGAAGGGCATAAAAAAGTAAAAAAAAAAAAAAAAAAAAAAAAGAAAGAAAATGGGCACAAATCAAAGATTGGGTTTTTCACAAGGAGAGTTTAATTATTAAATGCAGACTAAGAGCAGTCAGCAGTTGTATTTGCAGCTCTAATTTCAGTGACTTGGAGCCTGCTGTTAAACAATCTCCTGTGGCTGTTAGTGGGGAAAGGGAGATACTGCTCTGTGTAAATAAAACTTGAAGCAATTTGCTACTCTGATACCTTAACAAACATCAATGTGCAGAGGTACCACAGGCAAAGGTGTGTGAGCACTGTGGGCAAGGCAAGACCACTCAGTCAAAGCAGTCTGTCTTTCTTCTTTCTCTGTGCTCTAATGCTTTGCTGCCTTCTGGCATTATGGTCACCATGTGTGCTATGGTTAGGTATTTTTCCTACAGAAGAACAAACTCATGGACATAAAAGCAAGCAAGTAGATTTTGACGAGGATTTTTCACTTGTTTTCTTCACTTTTCTCGTTTTCTTAAACATTTGGCAGTCCTTTAGGTAACCTTTCTGGCAAAATAGCAGCAGGCAGTTTAAATATTATTGGGGGGGGGGGGGAGAAGTTCAAAAGTAGAAACCAGTTTCTGACTCTAATTACACTGACATAAATTTAGTATACTTGTAATGAATAGTCTAAACCTATGGAATATGAATAAATTAATTGTAAAATTACAGTTGGTTTAATTTAGGTTATTTATTCTGTTCTCAAAAAATGTTACTGCTGGTAAAGTAATGCAAGAAGATCTTCATGAAGAAATTTGAATATATTAGTCAATTATATTGCCAAAAAAATTGAAATTACATATGATATTTATTAATTTCTGTATTACCCCTGCCAAAGTTGGTACTGCTGTAGACTCATTTTTCATTTCAATGACTCTTCAATGAAACAGTCCCACAGCAATAGAAGCAATAGTTAAGAGTCCTAGCCCTAAACCAACAACTTTGTTTTCTTTTATTAGCAGAGTTTGAGAAATAATCACAGATAAGGAATCTACCTTGGTTCTGTGTTTAAGTAACTGTGGAATCTGCAAGCCCTAGGTTTAGATCTTTAGGGTTTCTTCTCATGCACAGTTAACAGAGCATTTGACTCTGCTTGGTTTCTTTTTCTGTGAAATGTAGAAAGTGGTGTTTTCCTGTGGCAAGATGAAGTGAAGATTTTTTTAAGTAAAGTTCACAGTTGTTATGTGGATCAACCCTCTACTGCTTGGGACACTGTGGACCTCACCTTCAGGAGATGAATTAGAAGTTGTACCTTCATGTCCCTGCTGAGAATCAGAGAGGAGGCAAACTCTAAGAAATCTAGTCCTGCTCCACGTAATGTCTAGGTTTCTGCGGTGAGCTGAACCTTTGAACTTTTGTGACTTCAGTGTGGTACATTTTATGAGGATCACAGTTGCAACTGAAGTTGTAATACATGTGTTACTAGTATGAATGTTGCTCACAGAGTATTCAAGTATTTATCCCTCATGTTAATGTTTTGCCTTCTTACTGAATAAGAGAAGCAATACAGTTACACTGTGTTCTTTGCTCCAGTGTTTAACATGCAAATTACTTGTTTTCATCTGTAGACCTTTTTTTTGGTTTTGACCACATGATGAGAACTCTAGCAAGCCAGAATTAAACTTGCATTCCAAATTTACCACTAAAAATGTTAGACACGGTATTCTGTCTCTTTCAAACCACAAAATGGGCTGGGTGTGGATTGAGTCCTTAATGCCTTCCACCTTTTGTTTCGGTCTTAGGAAATTCTTATTTTCAGAAATTCCTAAAGCATAGTCTTGTGAAGGTGTGAGGGAAAGTATGCTACTACATTAGTAAAAGACAATATAGCTTATGACCTGCATAATTCCTCTGTTGTGTTGGAAATGAACAGTGCCCGTCTCCCAGGTGCCTGCCTGTCCAGTGAGGACATGGTGCCTCAAGTAAAGCTGTGCAGAGACCTAGAATATGGGTCTGTCTGTTGCCAGCATCAGCCTTTCTCTTCATTCTGAAAGAGCAAGATTAAATAATGGCATGTATAAATTGGTGTGAAGAAATACGAAGGCTCAAAAAAAAAAAAAAAGAAAGAACAGGCAATTGTGAAACAAAAGAAACTGCATTTTTTTCTTATGACCTTGTGTTTCATATTTATATTCAACATGTTAAACCATTTATATGCTTCAGCTTTGTATCTCCTTGACTGTCATGTCTTCCCAAGTCAGTGTGAATACAAACCTTAGCAGCTAAATTTTGTCTGTTGTCTAAATAGAGCTTATATTAAGAATAAGTTTAGCAAAACATTGCAACTATCAGCAGAAATTACCATTTCATCTCTCACTGGAAATAATGAACTCCAACCAGATGCAGTTTCAGTGAAGGTTTTTTTACACTTTAACTTAGTTTCTGAATCTTAAATGGAAAACAAAATGCCTTTTAGCTAAAAGGATAAAATAAATGCTCAAAATGAGTAAGAAATAATTTATTTGTATGGATGTGCCTTTATGGCAGAAAAGAAGCTAGGTTTAACCTCATTTAGGCAGCGTGTTAAGAAGAGAAAGGACAAGTTTTTAATGCATGCCTTAGAGTTTGCACTCTAGTTACCAGTTCACACAAAAGTAATTCTTTTATTCATGTTAGCTAATTTAAACTATGCAGGCATGTGATCACAAGTTATAATTAAACCTGCTTTTTACTATGTAACATATCTTTAAGAGCTGTCTTTAGTTTAAAACATATCCTAAGTCCCACTGACTGATGTGTGCTTTAAATGCTTTGCTGCTCATTCCTGATGAATTACAGTATGTAATGATAAGGCACATGTATTAGCATCCTGAAAAAGGATCGAAACCCAATATCAGAATAAGATCCTGGAAGCAGAATCTGAGGTATAGGTATCAGTGCCTCAAGAAATGATAAGAAGCCTTGAACAAAAACAATCCAAAAGGAGAACCCTAGGCCAGTCAGACGTATTTACTGGAAGGATTGTGGTTTAGCCACTTTTGAAGACAAGGAGTAGGGAATAGGTTATATCAACTGCAGATCAATTTAAATGATAATTAGTTGAAAAGCAGGAAATGTGGGCCAATGTGCTAATTCTTGAGAGAAAAAAAAAAAATAGATGTAGTAAGTAAGGAGATACTGTGAATTAAAATAAGATTCCAGGGACACATTAAAGCAGCCTTCCAGTACCTAAAGGGGGCCTACAAGAAATCTGGAGAGGGACTTTTTACAAGGACATGTAGGGATAGGAGAAGGTGAAAGAGGGGAGATTCAGATTTTTTAAGAAAATACTGTTTCCTGTGAGGGTGCTGAGGCACTGACACAGATTGCCCAGAGAAGCTGTGGATGCCCCATCCCTGGTAGTGTTCAGGGCCAGGTTGCATGGGACTTTGAGCAACCTGGTCTAGTGGAAGGAGTCCTTGCCCTTGGCAGTGGTGTTTGGAATTGGATGATTTTTAAAGTCCCTTCCAACACAAACCATTTTATGTTTCATATGACTGTAGACAAATCATATCTCTCCAAAGGGTTTCTTTCAGCTGTAACTGTTCTGAGGCATTTTGTGAAGTTTCTGTCGGTAAGGTGCTGTATATCTGACATAATAAAAGTTCAAGCAGTGATACACAAAAAGAATCCAGATAGATCAACCTATGCTCCTCCGACTAGGACAACAGATGTATTTTTAAGCTGGAAACTTTAAAAAAACAAAAAAAAAAAAAACAAAAAAAAAAAAACCCAAAACCAGCAAAAACCAGTGCTGAGCAGGCAAATATGTCTGGAAGAAGGAAAGCAAATATGTGCTACAAAGTGGTGTTTCTTTTTCAGCTCCACTAATCCCCTTGTACTGGGGCTATTAAATAAATAACTTGTGGTTTTAAATCACCCAACTGTGTCCTTGTTTTCCAAAAGCAGGTCACATATACAAATCTAAAGGGCATCTGTACTGAAGGGGTGACATGAACTGAAGATAATCCAAATGGTTTTAAGCACCACCTCTTCTTGATTTGGGCAAATCAAACCACCTCCACCTTCACATGAACTGCTCTTAGAAAGATAACACATGGAATATATCAATGGAGGTATTCAAGACTGGTTGAATTATTTTCTCCATAAAAAGAGACTATTTTGGTTGCCTGAAAGCTGCTTTCCAAATGCTGTAATTCATACAGAGAAATTTCAGTACTGGGCCCACTTGTGTGATAAATTAGAACAGATTATGTCAAAACAAGTTTACCTGTTGTCTTTCCTAAGGTTATGATAAGTAACTAAGGTTGAACGCAGGAGGCTGTTTGTCCTGGTTTAAGCCCAGCCGGTAACTCAGAACCGTGCAGCCGCTTGCTCACCCCACCCCAAGCTGGATGGGGAGGAGAATCAAAATAATGAAAACCCCAGGGGTTGAGATAAGAACATTCCAATAACTAAAGTATAACACAAAACCACTACTACTACTACTAATAATAATGGAAGTAACAAGGGGAGAGAATATAAAACTAAAAGGGGAAAGGGAAAAAAACAATAAACATGAGTAATGCACAGTACAATTGCTCACTACCTCGCCAATACCTATCCCTACCCAAGCAGCAATCTGCCCTTTCGGGTAACTGCCCCTAGTTTATATACTGGGCATGATGTGCTGTGATATGGAACACCCCTTTGGCTGGTTTGGGTCTGGTGTCCTGTCTCTGCTCTCTCCTGGCTTGTCATGCTCCTCCTCACTGGCAGAGCATGAGAGACTGTAGTCCTTATCGGAGTAAATATTACTTAGCAATAAGTAAAAACATCAGTATGTTATCAGCATTGTTCTCAGACTAAAGTCAAAACAGAGCACTGTGCCAGCTACTAGGAAGGAGAAAAATAACTGTTACAGCTGAATCCAGGACACAGTTAAAAATACCACCTTATAAAGGTTAATTCAGCATTACTGTAAGGGTGGTGAGGCACTGGAACAGGCTGCCTAAAGAAGTTGTGAATGCTCCATCCCTGGCAGTGTTCAAAGCCAGGCTGGACAAAGTCTTGGGCAACATGGTCTAGTGTGAAGTGTCCTTGCCCATGGCAGGGGCATTGGAACTAGGTGATCTTAAGGTCCCTTCCAACTCAAACCTTTCTGTGATTCTATATGGTTAAGTATGTGCTTCAATTACCAGTTATCTCTTTTTAAGTTCAAAAGACCTTAGTTCAAATGTTTGTAAAAGCAGAGTATTAAGTAGGTTTTTCTGAATTTAAAGTTGAGGTCCTTTTTTCTTTCTTCAACTCTTCTTCAAAATCCACAGATCAAATTCTCAATATTTGTTTCACAGATTTTTAAGAAACTGTTCTTAAACTAGTGTGAGTGGAAATGAGAAGGGATCCCCATGCAAAATGAATGGTGTTCATAGTGAGAATGGTTGCCCACTCTGAAATCATATGCAGAAAGCTACTTGAAAACATATGCCGAAAGCTACTTGAAAACATAAACAGTATTTGCATGCAGTATTTTAATCTTCAGTGTAATTTTTGTGTATTATATCAATAATGAGAACATCTTCTCCATGGAAGACTGGACCCTCTGTCTCAGGGAGAGTAGAAAAGCCAATATTGGTCTTTACAAAGAGCCAATTCATGTCCGCAATAAAACACTGCATTCAATAGGAGCAAGACACAGGCTACCTGACCTCCATATAAAGAGTTTTGTTCAGAGGTTTTTCAGATAATTGAACTGTATTTTCCATAGGCCTTATGCACATATTTTTACAACTCGGCAGATTTACAGAGAAACATAGTTCTTGAATTCCCAGCTGCCTGTAATCTGTGTACTCTTGTCTGCTCTGAGCTATGCTATGCCATGTGTGTGCGCTCTGGTAATGCACACTCCGTCCATGGCCAAGAGGGAAATGTAAAGCAAATGAGTGAAGTAGCTTAGATGTGTTGGTCCAATCAAAACTAAATTGCAAAAGGAAATGAGGTGATACCATTACTTGTCGCATAGCTATCCCATCAATCAAAAGATACGTTTTGAACTTTGAAGATGACCATGCACCTGATGTATTTCTGAAAACATATTTATCTTTGAACTTGGACTAAATTAGCATGTCAAGATCTGACATTGCTTCTCTCTCCACAGAAGATTTTTTAATGAGAGACAACAAAACACCATCCGCTGGGAGACAGGCAGCTGACCCTGAAATGCCATCACCCCTACAGCTCTCTCAACTGTATTGTGTTCCCTGCCCAGAAGATCCTCCCAGTAATGCTGTTCCAGAATCACTAGAAGCTACTGATCAAGAGTCAGGACAGATCACAGCAGATCACAAAAAGGCTTCTGTACCCTTTAAACATAGCAAAATGGCAACAGATAGGTATTGGGATAAAGTGTGATATAAGGGGGTTGTGCTTGTTTAAACCCACTGATTTATAGAATTCCATAGGAGGAATACAATTAACATTTTAGCTCTCAGGCCAGAGCAGGCACCTGCAGGGAGTTGAAGAGAGGATTATGTGAAGTTTCAGAATCTGTAATAAAAAAAAAAGAAAACAAAACAGTATTAGGTTCTGCTGTGCTGAGGAAAAGAAGCAGAAAGTGTATTTGGGGGTTTTATTCCTTAGAACTCATTGAACGCAGGGAAAGAGGAACTGAGAATGAGTTTAGGGAGTTTCAGTGGGAAGAATGACAGGAAAAAGGTCTGTGGAAAGGAGTGGGATTATAGGAGGAGAAGGATGAGGGAAATTCTGGGGCTTGGGGGAGTCTCACACTAGTCCTCATGCCTGCCGACGACAGGATACGAGACACATCCTTCCCCCTCCACCACTTCCCAGTAGCCTCTCCTTCCCTCCACAATCCCTCTGATTTTAAAACCCAAAAGCCTCTTCTTTTTTCCTCTCCCTCCCACTGAATGGCTGTCAGCTCCCACCCTCCCCAGAGGAAGCATTCACCTGACTCTGGACAGGGCAGGGCAGGTGTCATGGATTCAGCATGACAGCAGGGACAGCCAAAAGCAAGCAGGCAGGTTGTTGCCAGCTCACACGTGTAACAATCCACACTTCACACACTCCACCTTCACCCCAACAAGATCTTGCAAAACAGGCAGCAAGGTCACATCCTGCTGTTTACTTTGGCTCTGACTGGAAGTTAAGCTTGCCAATTGCCACTGGTATTGGTGAGAAAAGCTTCCACAGATTTCAGCTGATGTCCATGAGTAAAAATTGTTTTCTTAGCAAGCCCCTTTTTAACTTGGGTGTTCAAAGGAAGGTTGAGGAAGTCCTTATTGCCACTGCTACTTTTGCAGAGCTATTTGGATGTTGGTGGTACTTGTATGGCTGTTTTAAGATGCTTCTGTTAGCTGCTAGAATACACAACAGCATATATATTGTTTATGTTCTCTTTAGTGCTTCCTGCAGAGTACAATTTAAAAGACAATTTTCTTTGCTTCCCAAACCAGACAAAATAATAGGGTAAAACACATAGAAACCTTTGTGGAAAAATTTAGTATAGCAAGAGCTACCAGTAGTAAAGGATATTCTTGACTGAACCAGCTCTACAGCATTACACTATTTAAACAACTTAATTCTGCCTACGTGTACTGTGTAAAATTAGGTGTAGAAAACTCCCTAGTGTATTAAATATGACATTTAGACACTTTTAAGTGTGTGAAACACACATAACCATTTGTTCATACAAAAGCACAGTCTGAGGCTTATTGCTATTTCACAAGGGAACAATTGCTTCTTTGCCCTGGATAACAGAAGGTGGTCACTGGCAAAGAGGGATTCAGTCTGGAAAGAACAGAATGTGCTCTGGTGCCATTGGTTTGTTTTTACTGGAAAGATGGATCAAATTAATAGAGATGTTAATTGACAATTACAGTAAAATGCAGACTTGCCCTTACTATGGCCAAGGGCATAGCTGTGTTAACTGCTTCTGTCTGAGATAATCACAATTAGTCACTCTATTTAAAAACACAGTGTATTTAAAAGTTCATTTAGTATTTTCTAACCAATGGGACTCAAAGGGACAACGTAGGTGCCAAATAGCTGATTTTGAATAGCAGCAAGGAACCCTAAAAAAGTTGTTCTGCTCATGGGCAGAAGCAAGTTGTCCTGAATCAGTGTATCTCTCAACATTCCTCACCGCTGCCCCTTACTTTTCAGGCTCTATTTACCCACTTTGGAACTGAGGATGGGGAAACTTGTGGCTAGATTTCTGTCAGGAAAAAGGTCTCTCCTGATAGACTTTCTGCAGTAGGTCTGAGCCTTTAAATAGTCATTAAGACTTGCAGAGACTCAGGAATGAGATCAATTCTGTACGGTTTATAGTAAGTTGTAATTACAAACTAGGAATAGGCAGAATGCATGTTTCTTTTATAGTCTCCTTATTTTACACAAACCATAAATAACTACCTACTGTTTCACATTATTGTTTACAGGAAACTGCAACTATATAGTTAAGACAGAAAATCATGAGGCTTATGCCAACTATGCTTACAGTAATCCTGGATAAAACACATTTCTTTGTTGTACACTCTTCAGATTGTGGCCACACTATCTTAGCTGAATTTCCCTGTAAACTTGTGTTGTTGTATTTAAGCATACACACTCGGCTGTCCTTTTGTCTTTCAACTGAAGACTGAAATGAAGAAAGCCTTTTGCCAACACTTGCTCTCAATGGTATTTTACTGTATTGAGACTTGCTCTTAAATAAAAATATCCAAAGTTTTCATAAATGTAGTTAAAATAATAGATCTAGATTTTTTACAAACTTTTTTTATCTTTGCCAGGTCTGGTATCATATAATGCAAATTTCTTTAGGTGATGGTGAAGAGTGTGAACATTTCTGCCTAGGAGTTAATGCTAGAAGAAGCATCACTGCTGCCTGACAGCATGCACTATAGGAGTTTCGATTTCAGTGAGTGTGAAAATTGTGTGCTCCCAATCAACTCTTCCATTTCCCATGCATGTCCCAGAAAAACATCAAGACAACCTGAAAAGTTACAAGAAGGAACCTTGCTTATACTCCTTGGAGAGACTGCTGTCTGAAGAGGTAGTAAGTTTTTGACCATTTAATTCAAAGACTTAAGCAAATTTGTGTTGACCTTAACTTTGAATTAAGTCCTGAACCCCTGTAACTTCTTACTAGCCAATGAGGTAGAGTTCTGGATTTTCTAGTACCTACAGTCTGTGATGTTGTGTAGGAGCCTGCATAAGCCAAGAGAAAATCTATACTTCAGACCCTAGTTTTGAAGGATAAATCAGTCATAATGAATGACCTTTGAAAGATCTTTTTCTTTCCAGATTCAATTTGTAAACAAAATTAGACAAACAAAAACATGAACAAAAACCACAAACAAAACAAAATCCAAAGACACCCACCAGCAAGGAAATTCTTGCAGTCATCAAGAATACTTTGGGAGATGAACAAGACTTGTGAGCATCTCTCACATCTTGGTGCAATGGAAACAACTAGAGAAGAACAGGAAAAGCTTTATATCTCCTGTGACAGAAAACCAGCCAACAAAGCATGGGCTTAAGAAAAAGACAAATTGTAAAGAAAAAGTGATGTAAGATCAGTGGGGTGCTAACATGGGGGTTTGCTTGGTCAAGGTTGCTTACCTGAAATCTGTTTTATGCAGGCTTTTGTCAGAAACTACAACTAGAGCACCTATTTTGTTACTCAAATGGTAATTCTCATATTTGAGCACACTTCATAGAAATAGCTTTGAATTGTCTTTCAACCTGTACTCGAAAAGTCTCATGTCTGGGATTTACCTTTTAAATCTTGTCCATCTTACTAGCGTCTACCACGGAAGTGTAAGCAGCATACACGCACAATAAGGGATTTGATTTACTCTGACAGTATTTACTGTACCTCAACTACATAGACTAGCAGAGAACTATACCTAACATCTGACATTCTAAGATGGTTTGAGGAAAACTTTATTCTATCAATTAATTTAATGCTGTGCTTTTGTGCTTGCAATTATTCACAAGTATTCTCAGCATTTTTCACATACACAGTTTAGCGCATTAACACACACAGCCACATATCCCACTTACTGTCACTGCAACATTTTTTCATATTACTAACAAGTTTCTGAGGTTTATTTGTTTTAATCTTTCTACAGTACAGGTATTGTAAAAATAAATATTTAATCCTTTTCTCCATTTGCTCCTTTTCAGTCCTTATGCATGGAAAATTCAATTTCAGTATGAGCCTTGCCCAACAGTAGTCTGAAAAATGAGCATACAATTGTTAATTCCAAATCAAACTCAAGCAAGCTTTTTGTAAACATAATCCATTAATAGTACTATACTGTCATAAGCCTACAATAGGCAGTCTTTTGTGTTTGGTTTGCAAACTGATTTTCTACTGGTGAATAAAACAAAAGCCATACAAGCCAATAAGAGGCAATAATATTACATTTACATTTTCAAGAGCAGCAAAAGGTAAATCTGCTGGAAACATCCTTGTTTCTATTGAATATTCATCCATTTGGCAATATTTATTACAACATGCTTTCTTACTTTCTGTATTCTCACCTTCCACTTGCAGTACCTTTCAATTTTCAGTTGAATTATAAAGGCACCACAGCCTGTGACACTGGATGCAGCCATCCAGTGCTGTGCTATCACATCCCATAAAGCAAGGGACATTCTTGGTGCCATAATAGAGCAGGGAGGAGGGCTTATCTCTTCCAGTAAGTCCACCTCTGATACCTGAGTCAGCAACCTGTTCTTTGGATTCATTAGCAATATTAAAGGTGTATTCATATTAAACTCAATTTCGTCCTTGTCACTAGTGATACACCTTCATACTTCACAATTCTTATGATTCTTGGTTGTTCTGTCTTTTTCCTTTGGAAGCCTCATGCTATCTTGTCTTTGTCAGAGTTTTTGCATACATGCATTAGAAGATACTGTCCTCCCTGAAAAGCTTCATTATCTAAATAAGTCTATGATCATGATACCTCTTCCGCCACTCTGCGAATATGGAACAGAAAGGCTGTGGTTTGCCAGAAGTCAGAGAAAAGAAAGAGAGCCAAGAACCAAGAATGAATTTCTTACCTCCCAGGTCAGTGCCCCAACCACAAGGCCAGCTATTCTTTCTTGCTAATGTCTCGGCAGCTGTATTATAAACCTATCTTGTGAGCAATGAAACCAGTTAGCTGTGATCATCTGAACAGTGCAAACCCAGTGACACTACAGGCAGGCTAGGCAGCAGACTTATGCTGCTGAGAAGCTTAGCCGCATTACAGTCAAGGGGATAGGTATGAATACAACAGAGGGCATGCACACTTTGAAATGCATTTACACTCAGGCAATTAACTGTGGGTAGGAACTTTAGCACTGTCCCTATTTTCCCAGTGTTACTACGTGGGTTTGGGATGAGTATCTAAAGACAGCATGTGATTTAAGCCATTTTGGTATATTTCTTTCATGTATCCTACATGTGATTACAGCTCCAAAGGTAGAAGAAAGCAAGACAAGGGTGTGAATATTCTGAGTCCACCTTGAAGAATTCTTGGATAAGAATAAACTGCATTTGTCCTTTCAGCATACTCCCCATAGTCCTGAGGATGGGAAAACCTGGCAAGTAGCTGGCTCATGAAGGAATGAAGGGGGTCATAAGTTGAAAGATGTTGACAGACCTCAGCCAAGTCTGAAACTCAGATCAAGGAAACAGGTAACAATGGTCAGATTTTTTAAAAGCTCCTTAGGAGTTAGGTATTCTGTGTAGTAAATATATAGATTTCAGCTATGGGAGCATAAGTCCAAAGCGTGCTTTACAGGGTCCTTTGACTCTCACCAAAGTGATTTTCCTTTTTTTCCCTGAGGGAAAGGCCAGCAGCCAAAGCAAAGTCTTCTTGTCTTTAGCCTATCTGAAGAATATGTGAAGAGGAATATCTGTTTATTTTTATTTCTTGTTTATTTCAGCATAGATTGTAATCATACCTGATTTATTTGTCCTGGCTAAAAAAAAAACCCTGAAGCTTTCTATATAACTAACATGAAACTTGGATCACTTGCTTCTATGTGGAGTATTTAAGAAGACAAGGAAAGGAAGGCAAGTCTGTTAATTCATTAACTTAACTCTGTTAATACTTACTGAAGGAATTAAGGCTAAAGATTAATGTTACTCTGAATATATTAAAAATCATAAGTAGTGGTACTAAAGTAACCAGAGACTAGGAGAATCTTTCAAGTAAAGCAGCATATATTGTGGACAAAAGCACAGTACATTTGTGTTTAGAGCAAATTTTTCTCATTAGTATTGGTCACTAATTCTTGATTTTCAACTGCTCAGTACACATATTAATTCACTGTCTCAAAATTGAATGAGCCCTGGGGAAAAACAATGTTTTTCACATGTTCTGTGTTGGATATCTGGCTCCAAAACATATTACTTCTTTAAACATATATGGGTAACATTACTAATAATTTCAGTGGAATATAAATGGAAACTTCCAGTAGAGGCATTTTAACTAGATCCTACCAGGTCCTGCCTCATTTTTCCCTATATCATTCCTGCTGCAGAAGTGAAGTTCTCGTACATCTCTGTAGTGGGCAGAACATATCCAATAGATGTGGTCTCCAGGCAGGGACTGGAAAGAGGTTTCAGTTTACCACTTCAGCCAATTACGTTTCGTGCTGAAAAACAGAGAGGACTGGAAATCTAACAGTTGTGTCTGTCGCACAGTAAATGGTCAAAACACAACATTAAAACTGCTGCTGAAATCAGGCATTTAGGAGGAAGATGGAAGATTTCAGATTTCCTGTGCAGCTTTAATTCAGTTTGCGTGTGCTTGTCTATTATGACATGCTGTCCAGTTATATAACTCTGCTGTGTATTTTCCACTTGACTACTATCTTAGCCAGTACTCAATTTTCCTCCTTCTTTACTGTTATTATTGCTGTGTGGGCTAATGTATTATTTACTCACCACTTGTCAAATCTTGTCAGAGGACAGAATTATTCATTGCTTTGGGACACATTATGGTACTAAGTGCTTCATAGATATTAATTAGTTCATTTTCACAACAATCCATTAATGCTTGTCTGTCAGAGGTAGGAATGAGACACAGGAAGTAAAAGGTCAAAGCATCTATTGATTTTGAGTACGTAATAAAAGCCAGACAGGATTCTGCAATATTTAGCATCAAGCAGCATCCCAGCCAGACTGCTTTTAATATTGCCTGGAGGTACAGTTCTCAATGTGTCACACCGCTGCAGATCAGCTCTTGACATTCTAGCTTAGGGCTGCTGTAGTCAAACAATGCTTGGGCTAATGGAAGGTATTTCTGCTAGGCTTTCTTCCTGTATATGGAGGTAACAGTTGCAGGGGTTCTATCTGGTAACACGAGGGACCAGTTCAGGCATAGCTGACATGTAGCAGCCAGTTTAGAGGCAGAAAGATACCCCTTAATGAACCCACCCATCTCAACTATGAGATGTGGATGTTAAGGCTAACAAGCTCCTGAAGACAAGAGACTTTAGCAGCTGTATTTTGGAAATCCTTAATGCCTTTTACACGTTCGAATTGGGCTGAATTTTGCAAGTAGTCATACACCTCATATGTAATTGGTATATGGCAAGCATCTTTTGTAACCATATTACGTAGCTGTCTAAACGCTTACTTCACACTTGGATGTGGATGAAAATAAGCTGGAAATATGTGCAAATAATGTTTGGCATTTTAGATCAGAAAATTAAAATTATTAACAGAGCATGAAAAGTACCTTCAAAACTTAAAGAAATTGAACATCTACTGAGAAGAAATATTAACTTCAAGTATTTACATAATCAGAGTGCAGAACTGCGGCAGTAGAATAACTAAAAAATGCTTCTCACATTGCAGAATAGTCCAATATCTTTTATAGTATCACCAGGATGCATTTTTGACTCTCGGAACAAGTGAAATAAGAATGGTAAACTGAGTTTGATCTCAAAATAGCAAAGTCCTTTTGCACTGTTTCAGTACCTAACCATCTAGAGGATGCTGCTTTTCTATGGTGCTAAACTAGAATTATAGAATCACCAGGATTACAGAACTACCAGTTGTTTATATGTTGGTCTCAATCTTTGTTGCTATGCAGTCTGTGCACATTAGCCCTCCCAGCTTCTCATAGAAGAGTTCATTACTATCGTTTCCTCACTGATGCTAGCTCTCGATGTCTCCCTATACCCAGGAAGAATGGTTTGGCAACTAAGGTCCTAATTTTTGTTTCTGATTAGAAAATGGGCCTCCGTCCAAATTCACAAATTCAGGTGGGACAACTAAAATAAAAAAAACAACCCTGATGCATACTGTATCAAAGTAGGGAGGAATTAGAAAGAATCCCCTCCTGAGCTGGGTTATGTGCTTAACCCTAAAATATTGTACATAAAAAGGCAAAACTATTGCCAGAGGAAAAAAAAACTAAAATAAAAATCTAATACTGCACTAGTGGAAATAAAATGTCATAGGCTCTAAACCACTGGTATGTGACTTCATCGTCTGTCATTGTTCTTAATCCTGTTATTGTTTTCTTTGCTATTTGTTTCCACAGCAAAATTCCAGCAGTGATAGAAAATGAACAGCAGGGAGACAGCATAGAGTCCATCTGAAACTGTCCAGTGTTTTTTTCTCTCTTAGATTGTTGCTAGAATAAGTTTTAATCCTGCAAACTTTGCTTCTCTGATACCCTCACTGAATGCCATGGGAATAGCAATGTGAGAAGGGAGTTGGCGAGCTGGACAGACAGTCACTTGTTATTCAATATCCAGCTCCCTTTGACTGCTATCACTCAGAATATTTTGTTGAATAGGAGCTTGCTTGCACATAGTAATCAAATTTTCTCAGGTTTAGAACCTTTATCTATATCCATTTTGTCTTTCACTTTCTTTCTCTGCTTCTAACTTCTTTACCCATCCACCAGACATTCTCTATATAACCGCATATATTTTGAATTGATAGAAAATACCAACAGCACTAACTCCTTTGGCTGCATATCAAAGACCTCTCTGTGGTTTCTGGTTCTGCTCATGATTAACTCTTCTGAATAATCTTCTTGTGTTTTTGTTCATCACACTAACACACAGAAGCAGCACTTCACTTTATAAATAACAGAACCTATACTCTTTGACCATCTGTAACTATCTTTGACCAGCTCCAAAGAATGCTATTATCTACACAGAATAGCTAACATACTTCAAATTTTAAAATAAGAATGTAAAAAAATTGCAAGGATCTGAATTATTTTTTAAAACTTCTCTCCAAGTATAGATAATCACTCTAAAGTCCAGTGTTACAAATATGATTACAGAACTATCATATTAGCCAGCATGGACCTAATTTGCCTCATTGTTACAGCAAAATTAATATGGAAAAAAGAGCTTCAACTTGAAAATAAAACAGTTTCTGTAACACAGGAGTTAAATCTGCCTTTGAAAACATGAACCCACCACAAATTTTTTTTTCTGCAAAAACATACTATATAAACATAAACCTTAGCACAATGAATTTTAATTAAGGATTTTCTGACTTTCAGTAGAACAACATACAAGCAATAGATTTTGTACATCAATTCTGCTCTATATTATTATAAAAATATCTCTACTGATAAGTATTGTTGGGAGGAAAGTATTGTAGTAATGGAAAGAAAGCTCTGCCTTATGTACTAAACAGGTATCTGGTCATTTGTTATAAATGTTTACATGTACAGAGATCATAGCATAGAGAGTATGGTAAAGACTGAGATTCTGCCAGTATGCTTTAAGATATGATGACTCTTCTAAGAAGAAAAGCAAGTCTCCAATTATTTTTTCCAACCTATGTGGCATGGAATCTTTGCATATAGGCAAGTGTGTGTACAAAGCCAGATGACTTGTTTTCAGATATTTTAAATATTAATATGTATGAACAGAAGCTCAAATAAGAGAGAGGAGTAAAAAAGTTTAAATTTCAGGCCTAACACTGCATTAAAGCATCCACTACACGTTTGTGGAAGTTTGTAACTGTCCGAGTCTTGTAAATCAAGATCCACAGTAAATTTAATCGGTATTCTTAAAGAAAAGTCTGTCCAAGTGCTGTCTGTGAAAGAGCATGTACTTTCAGAACTACTATGGATAATAATGTTAAAATTAAGGATGTAAATTTAACACTGATATGCACTATGTGCAGCTCCAATGAAGATAAAAGGATTATGTGGTTTATATATCAGAACTACTTTGGTACTCAGATTTAGCTGAAACCCTATGTACAAAAAAAGGATTTCTAACATCAGATTTTACAGCATCTGCAGCCTTCCTGGCATTGCCCAAGCCAGGAAATTAAGACAATATGAGAATATTGTTCTAACTCCAACACTGAAACAACGATTTTGACAGAGGAGCTAGATTTTGCTTGGCTTTCACCATGTGGACAGGCAAGGGGAGGTAGTATTTTTGCCAATGAATTATTGGCTTTCCTTCTAAGACTGGAAAGCCAGGAGCAAGGCTGGCTTTGTGATAGAAATAGGTGGCCCACAGAATGGAGATGTGGCTATCAACGAATTTCACGCTATCTGCTAAATCAGCATATGGAGACAGTAGCACTGGGTCACCATCAGTCCCCTGTCAGTCACTCCAAACTTGAAATTTTGGGCAAGCTTCCCATTTTCATTACTGGCCCACCCAGTTTCCAGCTGTTTCTTGACAGTTAAAGAGGTTCATCATAGAAGTTAATTCACAAGGTACATTGACATCAAACAGCACATTTATGTCACTCCAGAAAGTAATTGCTCACTAACTATGGCAAACTCTTCCTGTCAATCACTCTTGAATCGCAGCAGTTGCTCTTCAAGGACTTTCTGGATGAGGTGCTTCTATCCTGGCCAAATTCCCATGCTGACTCTCAGCCTCAACAAGTTTTAGGCTGAGTGATCAGGAATTCTTTGCCCTAGGGAACTTGAAGTGAACTTACCCACCTTGGTGATACATGGTGGTGGGTAACTTTTTTGTTATTTGGAGAAATTTTCACGGATTTTTATGCCAAACATTACAGCTGTGCCCTCAAGACACACTCACAAAGGATGCAGGATGCAGCAATGCAGGATGCCTTAAGTGAGTGGCTTCATTTAGCACAAAGTGCCAAAGTTGCAGATTTTAGCTAAAGGCACACAAAACTTTCATATCAAGGGCCACTCTACATTGATATTTCAAAAAATATTGCCTACAGAGCTGAAATTTCCTAAGTACATGGAAATACGCATTCTACAAGAAGTTTTGACTCTAGCACTCATGTCATAATAAAGATGAGCAATAAGTGTGTTCTGTTATCCCTCTAATCCTTTCTAACACTTCAATATTGAGAAAACTTTAAATCTCAAAATTCATTTAGTAAGTTCAATTATTTTCCTGGCAAGTAATTAGACAAACATATCCAGAGGATCAGCACACCAGGTCTTCAATTCATTCTACCTACTTAACTTCAGTCTTAACTTTGTTCTCAGAAAAAAATAAACAAAATGGGATCATGGGGGGGTTGTGCTAATTACAGCTAGAATGCTTAATGCATAATTTAGGTCCTAAATTTTCCAGCCCTAACTCCTAGAAGCCTCAGGGAGTACCTAATTTTAAACAGCCAAAGTATTCCTACTCCCAGAACTTCACTGGTGAGATTTTCAGTAATTCTATTGTTTTTCCTAAAGTGGTCAACCTCAAAACATGCAAACCTGAAGATCTGATCCATAGAATAAGAGTTTCACATCCTAAATAAGTAAATGAGTACTTGCTATAAAGCTTAGACAGATCCAAAATAAATACACCAGACTTACTGTACCTGTCTGGAGTTTATTACTCCTATCAAGTCTCCAGACTTCAGTGAGGCGGAGGAGGAGGAGAACTGAAAACTGGCATTCTTCTTGGAACATTAGTTAATTTTTAACTGGTGAAAAATAAGACTGTTTCTACAGCAAGAGTGCATTAGATCCTGCCTTTTAGTGGCAAAACAGAGCTTCCAAGCCCTCAGGCACATTATTCTCTATTAATTGTTCATGTTGCCACTACTGTTCTATGTACAAGAAGTAAACAGATTATTATTGCTTTAAATAAAACAGTATAGTTTGCTTTCTAAAGGAGTTTCTCATGTATTTATGAGGCAGAGATGCAATTGCCTGTAACAGACATGAAAATATTTAGTAAACAAGCCACATGAATAACAAAGCAAATACTTGTGGAGCGTCCCATGACATCACTTTAACTTTCATAGTAACTTGAAATTTTCAAATCATTATTATAAGTTGCATTTTTATTCCTTCACTACTCTGTAAAGATGGTGCTCCTACAGCAGCTGCTGTGGTGCTATCAACCCTCATCCTCCACCTGCCTTTCTATCATCTCAACACGTCAAAAACCCCTCTTGCAATAGTAGATGTAGATTGTCAAAATGATACCCCTTTCCATGCATGCTTCTTAAATAGCTTCCTAACAAATGAGCAAACACTTGATTCTTAGTGCAAGGGCTGAGATTAGTTTTCCACTTCTTAAAAGGCCCCTAAAATTAAGAGATCAAGTTTACAGTTACTGGTGAGCATCAGCGCCCTGGAGAGATTTTCCAAGAGGTTAGGCAGATCCAGCCTTTTCCAGGTTTTGAAGGACATGACCCATCGACTGAAGCCTTCCTTCGGCTAAGCTGGCTGTGTAACAACACAGCCTTAACAACTTGCAAGAGATTTTATAACACAGCTTGAAGTCTTGCTGCAAGAAGAGTTATGTTGTGATTCACTAACCAATATAAATACCATGTGACTGGAACAAGACATCGTGGTTTAATAAAAAAGCTCAATATTTCTTGAAAACACAGCACATAGTAACTGCTGATTAGACACTTGCAGTAGTTCTGCTCACATTTTGATTCCTTCAGAGCTTACATACATACAGATCCAACAGTCCAGCTAAAAGGACAAGTCAGAGCTCTAAGGAGTAATGGACTCAAAGTGACACAAGTAGGAGAGAATAATTTTCTCACTCTACAAAAATACATTAAGTACCTTTTGGAAAACAGCTCTTTCTCATCCAGTTTCTGTGTCACCCTGGGTTCCATTTTCACATACATTTTATTTTACTGTTCAGCTCTATGTTATCACCACAAAGCTTAAACTCCCGCCTGGATATGAGAGAGCTAGCACTGTTAAAACCCCTGAAGTCCTACTCTTCCTTCTCTTTCTTATGTATTGCCAAGTCTGAAGTGACAGTATTACTTTTGAATGACATGTGAAGTAGATCATGAGTGGCATCCTTGGGTGCTTTGATAAAAGTAACTGAAGTGCTCTGCCTAAATTAATTTGGATAATTATATGGCTCTTGTGTAAAATTAGCCTGTTCTCTTCATCCTTCCAGCCTCTTCATTTTTTTACCCTTCAGCTGTTACTGAATTTTAATGGTAGCTGAAATACATACTTCACTTTGGGGAATCCAACAGGAAGAGAATTGCAACAAGGCAATCTCTTATTTTAAATTTGTGGGTTTTTAACATATATGCATATGCATGGGGGGAAAAAAAAGTTAATCTCATGAGTGTGTGCACCTTACACTCTTACAATTTACAACAGTTTTACCAGCGTAATTGCTTTCTAGATATTCCAGGAGTTCAACATGAATCAAATATTTGTTCCCTCTCCCTCCGAAATACTGACACAAAAACTTGCATTAGCTTGAAAATAACCTATCGTAATTTAAAATCTCGCCGCTTTCTTCCTTTGATGTCTTCCCATGCAAGTACTTCACTGTCGGCAGCGATACCTGGTGCGAGCGCGCAGCGAGCGGCTCCTGATTCTCTTTTGCAGCTATTTTCTGTTCCCACCGCAAGATGTCGGTGTGACCCATTTATACTGCGCCGTGTTTCCCCCAGCCAGCTGTTGCAAGTTGCCCATGGATCCCATTCCCTTTCTTCAGAAGTCCGCAGGAGGCACTCGGGCCCTAAGGACGTGCGATCGAAGAGCGCGCGGACTGACTACGCCGCGGGAACTAACTGGCTCACTTCCACCGCTTCCACAAAACCTTGCAATGAACAGCTCGGCAACGCTCCCCATGGAGCAGCACCGGGCAAGGCCTTCACGTGCACCGGAGAGCTGGGAAAGAAAACCCGAGGCGCAGAGCTGGCAATTAAGGACATTGGTCCTGCCAGATCTGCTGTGAAGGTTTAAAATGACTTCAATAAACAATAGTTACTGAAATGCACTGCTTGACTCCGAACGTTATTCCGAACGTTATTTGAATCTGCATTAGGATCAGAAGTTCCTCAGTATTGCAGCACCACATCCATATTTAGCTTGGAAGGCTGAAAAAACATTCTAGTTTGCTGGGATGTTTGCATTTCGAGGGTTGTTTTCTTTTTTCAGTTTACATATGCTCTGCGTTGGTAATAAAGAGGTGGGAAAGATTGCGGCAATTCCTGAACCCGGAGGTGGCAAGAAGAGAGAAAAGGGGACTGGGGCTGGGAGAGAGAGCAGGATGGAAGAACAGGAGGAGGCTGAACAGATTCATTGCTAAAATCTTTCTAACTCCTTGTGCTACACAGTAGAAAAGGATCCTATAAAATTCTGTAGAGCTTTGCGTATGACATGATTTTAAAGGGCATTCAAAGCATCTTTTGTGCTAATTAGACCAGACAGACACTTCTAGGTATGCTTAACATAGACATTTGAAAGACTAACACAACTGTTTCTGGAAATAGATACAGTTGTCCCACAGTGACCTGCACTGAGGTGGTGATTTCTGTTTCCATTTTAAGTGTAAGTTTAGGTAAGTTTATCTTTTTCCAGAGAAGATAGGAATAATTAAAATAAAATTAAAAATAAATAAATAAATAAAAGAATGTGGTATCCCTGCATAGAACATTTATTAATGAAGTGCAAAACTGAAGTAAAATAAGTCAGGCTATCATCACAGAATTCAGTAGGGACGGCAATAACTTTCAGCTATCTCTAAAAGCATAATATCACAACCAACCAGGCATACTGCTTCACTTCAGGGTTAAAGTTTCCTCACCAAGTGAATCATTGACTAGCAAAACAGAAAACAGCTGCTGAACAGATAATGGGCAATGCTCCAGGTTATTTTTATCACTATTTTAGCAAGTCACACGTTCAGAATTGCATTTTTTAATGATTTCTGGAGGACAGTTCAACAGGAGAAGAGCCAGTAGATAAATAAAGTAGCATAGCTCTTCTTTCCCACAATATTCAATTAAATGGTTGGCCATTATATATAAGTCATGTTGAAACTTTGATCTATCTTTCAAAATTTCCTTACCTTGCAGTTCAACTTTCCTAAGTCTAAAATAAATTAGCAACCTTAGAACTTTAATTATAGGTATGGCTAGTAATTGTGCTCTGCTGTTGAATCGATGCAGAAGTTCATTTCTCACAGCTATCAAAGCTCAACTGCCTGTTCCTTTATGAGTCCATTAGCAACCAAAGATCCCATATAAACTGATGTGCCCTTTTCATGGTAGTGGAAGACATAAGCACAAGAGAGGAACAGAGCTTTAAACAACAGTAGCCAAATGAGAAGGAATGAAAGTCTCTCATGTGATTGTTTCTAGCATTCGTGCAACTGAGGGAAATAAAGAGTTCTCACCATCAGTTGCCATAATGCATTCTGCTTTACATTTCCAAGTCCAGCTAGAGGGATTTTTTGGAAACATACTAAAATATGGGAATGCTTTTCTCTTTTCATTGCACTTTCCTCTTAGGTCTTGTTAACTAAACTATTAACACTTGTAGGCATTATTTCCCTTGCACTCACAAGCTAGCAAGAAGATTACACCATCAAGAGCCTTTTAGGTCAACAATCCTACTCCCCAGACACATGCAGTAGTTAGGAACATCCATTCAAGCTGTTAAGCCTCAGAGGATGAAGGTTACTAAGCCAATGTTGTAGCAGAAGGTTTTGGAGTTATCTTTACTATCTTGCTGGGGCAAATAGCTCTGCCCTCTCCTAGAAGCTGTGAAGCATGAGGTTTAGCTGCAATTCCCCTGCACTCTTGAGTGTGACTCCATGTCACAGTGGAGAAGGCTCTGCTGTGTTTGCAGGTCACTAATATTGCAGACTCAGGCTTTCTGGCACCCCCAAATTAGGCAAGGATGGTTACAGTTTCCCCCTATTGCCAATAATATGGTTAACCATGCTTGTATTTCACCTATGTACAACTTCCACAACAATGTTGAGTGCACTTGATAGATTTTATAGTTAGCCTAATCTAAAATCTTCTCTGTTCCTACTGTCAAGATAATTAAATCTCTTCCCGCAATAACTTCCTATTTTGGTTAGAAGAAATACAGAGGTTGTATCTATTGCTGTGTATCCCTTGGAAAAGTAGAATCATTAAACTTCCATTTAAATCAAAGAATCTTTCGCACTATTTTTCTGTTCATTATTCTTAACAACAAACAGCACAATATTGCAATAATCGGAGGTGCATTAAAATTTTGCTTTCACTACTTATGCATGAGAGCTGTGCATGTGTTGAAGCCACTCAAGACCCCAGCACTATAAATAGTGCTCTATTGTTAGTGGATAAAAGATGAAACCAGTCTCCTGTCACTGGAGCACAGCACGCCCTATTAAATGTTAAGCTCTGCCTGTGCTAAAAGTGAAAGGCAACATGAACCGATAAACTAGTCTGTGGGTAAGGCATATGACTGGGAAGAGTTTGCTGTGACTCTGCAGCTTTGCCACAGCAACAGGAGCAGCAACTTACCTTTCTGCCTCAGCAATGGCAGAAGCTATTATAAGACACTGGGTGGAAACTCCTGTACGCTACCAAGAGCAGTTTGCTCTCCAAGAGCTGGAAGCACACAAACTGGACCACTCTTTATACGCTTTGCCAGGCCCTTCTACAGCTGCATGGAGCAACAGAAGGTGTACTGCAGAAACTACAGCTGAGGCTGGGAAGAGTGGCCAAGAGGAGGAAAACACAGGCTTCCAGGTCTTGCTGGACGTTGTGCAGTTCCGCCCTGAAGATATCATTATTCAGACTTTTGAAGGCTGGCTTCTGATCAAAGCTCAGCACGGACCCAGGATGGATGAACACGGGTTCATATCCAGAAGCTTTACCAGACAATACAAACTACCTGAAGGAGTGGAGAATAAAGACTTGTCTGCACTCTTCTGCCATGATGGCATTCTGGTTGTTGAAATGAAGAACTCTGTGGGAAAGAATTAGAACCTTGTCCATAGTTTATTGGTGAGATAAAACCATTCTTAATATAACAGAATAATATAATTCGAGCAATGCTTTAGAGTGCAGTAAGCATGTGGCTGTATTTACACTGCAGTAAAGGAAAATCTTTGTATGTATTTTTTGGTATGCCGAGTTCATTGTTTGATGTGAAGTGTCAGACTGCTTGCCTCCAGCAACATATGTGTTGGAAAGCCAGGCTTTTTGAACAGCAGAGAATTTAGGCTCATCACAGCAGGAGAAAAATAAATCTACTTGATAACATATTGAAAATAAAGCACATTTATGTGTTCAGTAGAAGGAGCTGTATTTCTAAGGAATAAGCATCTGTCATACATAGTTGTAATCATTAAAGAAGAAATAGACAGGTTTTGAGTCTTATGGAAATTTAATCTATGTACCAGAAAATCTCTTTTTGAATTTTTAAGATGAAATTTTTCTTCCTTAGGGTCTGGAAAAGCATACAAACTGAAGAATACTATCAGGAAAAAACCCCAACTATTTCCACAGTTCAAGCTTGTATATAAAAAACCCTTGAGAGATTACTTTTTGGAAGCATGTTCCATGTTTGAAACTATAAGAAGAAAATTAATCACTGACTATAGTTGTTTGAAAACACAGCAAGTAGAAATTACACGTTCTGTCAAAGACAAATAATTGAAACAAAACATTCGAAGACATTTAGAAAATTGGCTTTATTTAACATACTCTGCTATTTATTAGCAACTGAGGAAAAATGCAGTGTTTACAAATACTCAAAAGGATAAAATTCTTCCTCCTGAAGCCCTGGCAACAAAAAGGCATTATGCTAGCACAGATGCCTTTATTCTTTTACATTTTAAGCAGTCATCTTGTTCAGATGAATATTTTATTCTTCCTGCTGCTTGACAGTTTAGACCAAAATCCCACACTTGGTCTTCAAAAGCAAATTTTTATGGCTATGTCTAGTCCCACTCTCCCCATATGAACATGGGCTCTACATGACTCATTTTAAGTGTGGAAGTTCCTTAATACAGGCACAGGTTTAATTTCTGTCTCAGTGTCTCTCATTTCATGACAGTGATAGATACGAAAAGAAAAAAATCTGTGCACTGTATCAGTGTCTGGTCTTCTCAGCATTAAAAAAATAATCCTGTAAGTTTGTAAATTCTCAAACATCTGAGGAGATCTGCAGCTGCAAGTTGAGCTGCCTCCTTTTATGTGTACTGCAGATGAGTATGACTGCTGTGCTATGAATAGTAAAGGAATGTGGAATGGAAAGTGCCAAGTTAAATACAGACTCTTTATCATAGCCATCTGCTCTTTGGACATATCAGAAACATACTCAAATGAAACTGAATCCAAATACAATTTTAAGAATACGAGAAAAATCTGATGAAGAAAACCCAGGCTCTCACTAGCTGAAGCCAGAGAGTTCCTTTAATTTAAAATGAAAGCCCTATGCTTGTACTTCTGCATGTCCATCCATTAGAAAGATTTATGTCCTGGTTGTTTAGACATGATGATACTTGAAGCAATTGATTTCAGGAAAGCGGGTAGTCCAATCTTGCATTTTATTTGCAATTTGTTCTAAAACTCACAGGAAATTTGTACAAGTAATGCAGAATAAGGTATGGATTGTAAATTTCCATCACATGCTATTATTTTATTTTTTGAATAGAGCAGAGATCAAGAACTTAATGTTTTCTAACAAACCAAAACAAATATACATGTATCCATATATTCCCACTCAACTCAAATTTTTCTCTCATACTGCCTATGTTTAAGTTGGTTAAAGACAATAAATGGTCATACTTGAAAATCAGATCTAGATTTTCAACACTTTTTGGTCAAGAAGCTTTGACAACCAGGAATGTGATAGAGGATGTAACATGGATTAAAAAAAATAAATTCTAGATGCAAGTCTGGATTTAAACTTTACACTCCAACTTTATAAAAGCTCATAAGTTTAGGTCCATGGTTGCCACATCACCTTATGGCACAACTGTTGGGATAGAGCTCAGGATCATCGATTAGTAATCTGCTTTGCTGATTTTTGTTTATGGAGAATTTTGTCAACTTGATCACTTAAAATTATAGCTAATTATAAAAATAATTCTATCCATGACTGCACTGATGGTATTCATAACCTAAAGATGAAAAAGCAGTTCTAAAAAAAAAAAAAAACATAACTGATTTAATTATTTCAAATTAGATCATGATTAAGCTACTGGAAACTTGGCAAGGAATTAGGCCAGACAGCCAAAATCATACCATCTGTTCTATATATGTTAATACCATGGATACACGTAACCCTGCTTATGTACACAAGCGTGCCTCACAAAACAGGATTGAGAATTTGGCATTTAGCTGTTCTGTATGGTAGGTCTCTTCACTCACTGTGTTTATTCACAACATTGCCAGTTAGAAACCACTGAAACACACTGACCCACCCATGGGATGTACCCAGGTGAATTTTCCCTTCTCTTTTACCCAAAGCTTTATCAGTGCCTACATCCATGCTCCTTGGGTGAATGGGAATTTGCCCTGGCCCAAGGACCACACTGGACTACAGACCTGCTCGCTTCCCATGTTCTAACACCAAGAACAATGCAGAGGAAAATGCTTCAAGTGCTTCTCTCCTCTTTTTAGTGGCAGTTTATTGAAAAGTTATGAAAGTACTTGGCAGTCTGTTTCCAAACTGTCTGGAAAGAGCTATTTTCACATGTTGTATATGATGTCTTCCTTTTACAATCTGATTAGAACTGAAAGTGAATGTCATGGACAAAGATGGTAATACTGCTCGTGGACAGCAGAATGAGAAAGTTATCAAGAGCAAAGGATTTCAGAACATCCACAGCTTAAGAAAGGTTTAAGTCATGTTGGTCTGGTTAAATTAAGACACTCCTGTTTGCTGCCCACAAAATCTTGGCAAGAATAAGTGATAAATGCTGATGCAAACCTTGCAGGGCAAGTGTTACAGAGCCTTCTCAGTTCCCATCAGTGAAGGATTACCATTGTAATTCATTCTGCTCCTCCAAATGGATAAAGATGATTTCATGCATGAATCTAAGCACTGTGAAAAATGCTTTCATAGAAGATGTCTCAATATCAATACTAGTCTCCAAAAGCAAGGTAATGAGCATATATTTACATGTGATCCTTGTGGGCAGAAAGCCCAAAAATGCCTTGGACTTACTGCCTTTTTATAGTTCCCTCTGCATCCAGGGCATTTGAGATCTCTCTAAACAATCTGATACTTGTGGTGCAGTGAACCAAGGCTGATACCCATCAGTCACTCAGTAACCACTCAGCTGCAGCCCTAAAGAAAAGAGGAAAGGAAACCCCTGCAGTATCATGATGGCAACATTCCATCTAAGAGTAGTTCTTGTGTTCCTTACTTGATTCATAGCCAGGAATCAAAATGTACCTTTTGTCTGAGTAACATTACAATATTTGGCTTTCAGTGGGAGTATGAATACTTCTGAAAATATTGGTTGCACCTTCTCTCATTTGAAAGAGACACCAACCTCTGTCTTTTTCACTACCAGAGACAATGGCTGGCCCTTGTCCTCCAGGGGACAGCATCTCAATGGCACTATACTGTGAGCACAGGGTGTAAGTCTAAGGACTAATTAAGGTACCTGAGCTGGCTCCACTTGTGCTAACTCTGGAGCCAGAAATATTGTTCCTGTTTGCCAACTCAACGTCCCCAAAACCTGAACTGTCCATTGCTGTGCTAAGGCTAAAAAATCATCCCTTATTAAAAATACTGCTACAGAGAGAGGGCCAGAAGAAACAGCTCAGGACTCCGTGCCCAGCTCAGTGCTAGCATGAGAGTCTTGGGTCTCTGCACTATGGTAGGCTGTAGTCTCACCACAAATCCCATCAACATCCTTTAAAAGTAACACTCTTTAGCCACATGCTAATGACACTGATGCCAGCATTTTCAGGGGGAAGTATGTCTAGCAGTCACTTAAGCAAGTAGAACTGATGCAAGCAGTGAATCATTTACAGTTCTGCTCATGCTCCTCAATATGTGTTTACTCTGCTTCGGACCACTGTTGACCCCACCAGGTCTGACAAAGCTGACAAAGCTGTTCTGCTGACAAAGTATGCTGCTCCCAAGCCCTGCAACCTAATGCAAAAGCAGCAGACAGGAGGTCTGTGCATGGAGAGGAGATAGAAAACTACAGAACCAAGGTGGGCCTCAGAGCATAGCCAGAGGTATTTCAGGGGAGGATGCCAAGCAGGAAAAACACTCCAACTGGTTCAGAACATATACATATATATACATTGTTGTGGCTTAGCCCCAGACAGCAACTAAGCACCCCTCAGCTGCTCACCCCATGCTCCCCTGGTGGGATGGGGAAAAGAATAGGATGAGTAAAAGTGAGACAACTTGTGGGTTGAGATAAAGACAGTTTAATGGTAAAGCAAAAGCAGAATGTGTAATGGTTACCTGGCAAAACAGATGCTGTAACTCCATATATTCCCTCTCTCTTCTTCCCCAGAAAAGAATGACATCATATGGTGTGGGATACCGCTTGGGTCAGTGAGGGTCAGCTGTCCTGGCTGTGTCCTCTCCCAACTCCTTGTACACCCCCAGCCTGCTTGCTGGTGGGTTGGTGTGAGGAGTAGAAAAGGCCCTGACTCTGTGTAAGTACTGCTCAGCAGTAATTAAAACATCCCTGTGTTACCAACACTGTTTCCAGCACAGATCCAAAACACAGCCCCACACCAGCTACTGGGATGACAATTAGCTCTACCCCAGCCAAAACCAGCACGTATAATATATAAAGATTTTAAGGCATAGTATTTAAACCTCCTACAAGAAATACCTGACTTCTTAATAAAGACAGCATTTCTAAGGGCTGAGAAAAAGTTTCAAAATACTTTAAGAAATCTAGGCTGTTAATAGAAAAGGACATGGACATGCATGGACAAAACCCTCAGTGTACTAGGATGACTGAACAAGTCATCTACAATATCCAGCTGCATTTCTTTCAAACTGCACATCCCTTCAATTTTCCCATCCATTAAGTGTACATTCCCACTATGAAAGCAGAGGCAGCACATCAGAATCTCCAGAAGTTTCACTTCCTCTAGGCAGAGTTGATGACATGGGGATTAACATGTGAGTGCCCTATATCTGAACTAGCCACCCCAGAATTTTCACAGCCAAGTACTCATCAACTCAACCTGGTTCACTGATTCACCGTAAACTAGTCAACATGTGCAAGTATCCCTCTTGTTGGCTCTTCATGGAGCTAGTTTGGTCCCACAAGACTTTCTCCACCCAGGAGCTGCAGTGCAGCTGACTGATCCCTCACTCTCTCCCACCACAGTACCGAGGCAGTACAGAGCTCAGCTGGCTGCTCCTGCCACTGATTCAGATTTCCAAACAGGACCACATGAGTGGTTCCCTCCACACATGCATGCCAGAGGTAAGATGGGATCAGAAGACTTTTGGGGTTCCGGGACCAACAGTTCCTTTATCATTAGTATCACTCCTCAATTTCCAGGATATCCCACTCTCAGCCGGGACACTGGAGTCAGCTGATCCACAGACACCACAGCAGTACATTGGCGTAAATGCTAAGAGCAGGCATAGCTTTTGTCTGCAAAAGAGCTGATTTTGAGTTTAAATACTGGGTTTAAATAAGCCCAAATCTTAACTGGAAGTATAGCATTACATCACAGCTAGAATGAAAAACTGATGAAGCAAAACAATCTTCAGGGCACTGATGATAAATTGAAACATAATTCTTGTACTCTGTCTTAACAAGGCAGACAGAAACTTCTGACCTACCTGCAGTGGTGAGCTGCCTGCACCTTAAACACAGCAGCATGCTTTGTCAGCAGAAGAGAGGAACCTGGTGGGGTCGGCAGTGGTTCGAAGCAGAGTAAACACATATTGGGGAGCATGAGCAGAACTGTAAATGATTCTCTGCTTGCATCAGTTCTACTTGCTTAAGTGACTGCTAGACATACTTCCCCCTGAAAATGCTGGCATCAGTGTCATTAGCATGTGGCTAAAGAGTGTTACTTTTAAAGGATGTTGATGGGATTTGTGGTGAGACTACAGCCCACCATGGTGCAGAGACCCAAGTCCCCCATGCTAGCACTGAGCTGGGCAAGGAGTCCTGAGCTGTTTCTCCTGCCTCTCTGTAACTCTGCCAGCCATCTCTCTGTACAGGGCCAGAGCAACTTCAGGGTTGACATTAACTTCTTCAGCCAAGAATCCAAAAATCCAAATTCCATGAATCCAAGAATCCAAGTCCCATGGATTTCTAGAACCCAGGAGCATTTATTTTCTCATTATAAACTCTAGGGTGAACACAGGCACAGAGGCCATTAAGAAGGTCCTTTCTGCAATTTCTCTTTCCTTGGTGAGGATAAAGATACCTGCATGTGGGAAATGAATCCATGCTCAATCCTTCATTCTTGCTGTATCCTAATTGATTCATCCTATACAATGGGTTTATTTCTGAGATTATTTTTTAGCCACATTTATATGGCACATGGACATAATCCTGGCCTCACCTGGATTTCCTCGCCAGTTACCCACTTAGCTCACAGTCTTGCTTTTTATAAAATATTTGTTATCATGAAAAGTATTGGACTGCAATATATATATGACTGAGATTACTCCTCAAGGACTTGTGCAGCTAGGGCTAAAGCACAGCAGGCTAATGCAGACCCTTTTGCTGTGTCTCAGTTTTACATTTAGGAGGTAAATTTTGCAGGTATGCATGTCAAGGAGCTGGCAGTCAATCCAGGCCCATTTGGCTGTAACCTCAGAGGACTCCCAGCACTATCAGAATGTCTGTCTAGCACATACCCCCACTGCCAAAGCATGGAAGAACTGCATACATAATGGCCTTATTCTGACAACATCCTTACATGGTTATGAAACATTCTCTCTTCAGACAGGGAATGGAGACAGACATGCATTCCAAGAAATATTAAAGGGAAGGTTGAGAATTTCTAAGTAACAGCCATCTATTACACAGGCTGGCTTTGAGGTAGCCAATACATATCACGAAGGTAAGGTCAAACAAGGACCTCAGCATTTCTGCTCAATTATCTCGAATTTTACACAACATAGTTTGCAAAAAAAAAAAAGTCTAATTTATGGTCCTGGCTTTAAAACACTTTCTTTCTCCTAAATCCCACCGCATCTTTTCCTGAATTTCATAGCACACTGTAAAGTGTCTCTATTTCTGAAACCTGTTTTATGTTTTCAAGCACGATTTTACAAAATGCTTAAAAGCTTATCATATTCGATTTTTTTTTTTAGAAAATGGGGATATCTAGTTTTTAGAATATCTCTAGAGTAACATATTTGTCGCATTTATTGCATTTCTTCACTGCTTGGCTAGTTCAGTCTTTACTTGCTTTTAGTATGTCAACTTCAGTGTTTGGGATCATTTCGTGCCCTCTAGTGGCAGCCCTTCAGACACCCTGAGCTGCAACAGCCCAGTTACGAATGATGTAGAAATAGAACAAAACCAGTTTCTTCCCCTTTTAAGTGCAAGTTACTACCCATCTCTTTAGTTAAAAAAAATAAGTAATTTATATTAATGGTGATATGGTACCACCAACAAAAAAACCCACCAAACATCTGGAGATATAATACAAATATCAACAACAACAAAACCAATCACATACTAAGTAAGCAGTTGACTGAGTTTCCTCTTAGAAATTATATTGAGAAAACTGGCATATTTTTAACCATTTCCTTGCAAAAAATCACTATTCAGTGTGTCTCCTACTAGAACATTGTTCAGTAACTAGATGTACAGTTTTTCCAGGGTCCACAAAGGGAAATCAACATAGGCTAAGTTCCATCAGAGCTTTATCCTCTCTCATGGAAAATCACTTTGCTTTTCTTATGAAAGCAGCAAAGTGATAACATAGAGGAAAACTTACAAAATAAAGAAGAAAAGATTTAGGAGCTTCAAGAAAAAGTTACACAGGTTGATACACACTTCTGTTATTCTTGGTTCCAGAGCCTCTACAAATTCATTTTTTCCTACTTCAAGACAGCCTAATATCCTTACCTTTTCCCAAAAATGTTACCTTTTATTTTATTTTGAGCTTCTGTATCTGAACAGAAAAATAAATCATCCTGCTTTCAAACACCTCTTTCAGCAAGCATTCTCAAGGTCTTGAGATGCCAAACTCCAAATTAAAACAATGAGATACCCCATACACACATACTGGTTGCCATTTGGCTTTAGTTTGGCTTTAGGTTCCAACCCCCAAATTAGATCCCTATGAACACAATGAATAATAGACATTTTCACTGAATTACAGGTTATCAGTCTCAATAGTATCACAGTAACATTCACTTTGACTCTGCAAACCCGATTCCCAATGAAGATGGTAGAAATTACCAGCCAAGCAAAGCATTCAGATACATGCTTTGTGCAGCTAAAATGCTATAAGTTAGTATGTGCCATTCCTATTTTGAAATCCTTGCTGCTGCTAGTCTGAACAAGAAACAAAGCTCAATCAATACAGCTCTTCTACTTGGCGCTGTAGATGGTTACTGAGGACCTAAGAAGCTGGCTTCTTCTAATCCTTTAACAATATTATTTGGGACGGCTTCTAATTTTGGGGGTTATCTTTCTTGGAAATAATTGTTGAGTTTCAAAAAATGTTAATTTTAACATCCACAGCAGAGTGCCTGCACACCGTGGTATTCAGAGGTGGAAGAAAGATGGAAAATGTCATTTACAACCTTGTTATTGTTCCAAATTATCTTTGAAGTTTTGTCCACTAGGGAAATAATATAACACACTTTTTCCTTTCATAATTTTGATATGTAACAGCAAATAATGATAATGATGCATTAGCACGTGAAAAACCATGACCCAATTTCATCTCATTTGATTTTTCTTAAAATCTCAAGATAAAACTGGAGGATTTTAGAGAGTACTTCACTGGTGTATACTTACTTATGTAAAAAATATTATTCTCATTAGTTTTACAGTTCTTATGCCTTCAAATTCTCCGGGTAGCAGGCTTTGCCCCTGTTGAACTTGATGCCTTTACTTGTGCCCATTCAAATACTGAACCAGTACTTACTAAGCTAACATCAGATCCAATGAGCTAAGGGGGCAGGAAAAGCAGGACAGCTGCCACCTCCACCATGGCACCCAAGGAAATAAGGCAGATACCTACCTCAGCGTTGCCCCTTCATCCTGCCCTGGCCATGACAACCGCAGCCTGATATGACCACTTGCAGCAGCAAAATCCCACCCTCAAAACTGGCTGTGCAGCTGTGCAAGGCATCTCTTTTGTCACTCCAGGATGTTCAGTGGAAGCAAATCTTAAATGTGTTAATTTACACAAATCAAGTAGGGCAGCATTATTTTCACTACTAATCACCTCATATGAAAAAAAACGTTTCAGAGAAAACAATATTAATGGGTAAAGGCATTGAAATTGAGATCAATAGGACTGAAAATTTGGGAAAGGAGTTGAACCGGGTGCTGTGAAATTTATATACAACAGTAAGTGCTATAAAAAAGGCAGATCAGGAGCTCACTTTCTGTAGCTGAAACTGTGAGGAGTTATATGAATGCACAAGACTGCCAGATCAATGTTAGCTGTAACTTCAGAAGAACGAAAACCCCCAATCTCTTTCTTGATTGCAGCTGTCAGAATTTGGGATGAAATCTAAGACCAAGGTTAAACCAATCAACATCTACATCCTGTTGGAGTTTGAGTCCTTGTTCTAAGTTGGCCAGCTGGATGGAGGGCAGTATGGGGAGCATATGTGCCACGGCAACCTCAGCATTTGGCAGAAGAGGGCCATGGCTGTGTTGAAGGCAGACACTGATGGTCATATCGGCTGCAGTAGCAGAACAGTGGCAATCACTAGCTTTGGCAGTTCTAAGAGCACTAAGAGATGCTGACACAGGGCTTGAGGAGCTCATCAGAGCCTGCGGTGTGGGGTAACCATGGCCAGGCCAGGTCAGGGTGCTCCCACAAGGGTGCTGGTGGGGAAGCCCAGGAGGCTTGTCTGAAGTTGAGGTCTTCAGCTGCACCATCCTGGGGGGCCGCCAGCTTTTTCTTTTGAGAAGATGGACCCTTCACACTTCAGCACTGATGATGATACTCAGAATTGCTCTCTGTGAAGTTGCTGCTGGAAAGTTTAGTGCTTGGGTTTGGAGATGGTGACACAAGTGGTGCAACACGAATGTATACCACTGGGCTGGCTAGTTGTGTGGTGAACTATGTGGTTCTTTCAGCACTATTGGTATTGGCTAATTAAAACAGACTTCTATAGTTGAGCAATAAAACAACTTGAGGCCAAAATGCTAGGCTGGGGTGAACTGATATATCAGAACTATGTGAAGTACGCAAGACATTCAACAGTAACACCACAGCACTGTGATAATATTTAACATTGGAAAAATTCAGAAAAATGAACAAAAAAGAAGCTAACCACATGAAGCAAGCATTAAGACCAAAAATGAAAAGAAGCAGCGGTCTTGTAGCAGTCCGGTGAATTGGCCCCAGACAAATATAAGTTATTTGACACAAAGACCTTCGAGAACTCTTAACTACATCAGAGAAACAAGCAAGAGATGCGCATCTGGCAGGATGCTGACGGGAAAGCATGAAGAACTGGGGCCCAAACAGGCACATCTTCTCCAGTGAACTAATTGTTTGTGAACAGGTAGAAACCTTAAGAGAAACTTGCTTCACAGGATCCAAGGAGAGCTCGAAGATGATGAGATGGGAACATATGATTAGACAACATGAGATCAAGTGTTACTGTCCTGACCAGGGCAGGGAAAAGTCACCATAATGGGATTGAGGCTGTTCCACACAAAACCCACATCCACAGGATGACCACCTTTTTTGAGGGGGCTGAAACACACATTCTCCACATGCAAAACACACGCTTTCCCAACTTCAACCTTACTTTCCTTTGAAATCACAATCAGCTGGAAGAGGACCTCCAGAAACAGTGCAACCCTCCACACCATATGTTTGATGCACCTCCCGTGGAGATGCTGAAGCTGCGTCCAGTTAACATCATGGGAGCCCCTGGGGGAGAACCAGGGGCCAGAGGAGGTGCATAAACTTCATAGCCAAACCTGCAGAGCTGCTGGGACACCTCCGTGGGGTCTGGAGGAACAGCGGAAATCTGCCAGGCGTCTGCCCAGCCACCCAGCGCATCTCAGGAACCGAGCGTGCGGCGCTACAACCCGCCAGGCCCGGCGGGTCGCGCTCGAACCGGGCCACCGGGCCCGCGCCGGGCGGACGCCAGGGGGCGGGCGGGGAGGGTAAGAGGTGGGCCGGGCCCATCGATGGGGGCGGCCGCTCTGCGCT